>JASDQU010371421.1:0-27993 GCA_032191745.1 Picea mariana | reverse complement strand
CCCCCCCCCCCTCTGCTTAAAGGTAGAAAAGAAGGGGGGCTCCAGAATCCGATGCGCATCGTTGATCTGGGCACGCGAAATCCTACCATCTAGATCTGCTTGTCATTTAACAACACATGCATTTTCACCCCGAACTTAGGATAAGTGGGTTTTTCACCCATCTTTTTGCATTTTATCCCTGTTACAAGAAATATCGTTAACATTTGGCTCCATGGGGGATAGAGTCATCCCTGTGATGCTCTAAGAACACTTTTGCATATTCAGTGCCTTGTTGTTGGGTTATGGAGTTACTTATTAAGCCGAACACATGTAAAAAGAAAATACACAAAGGTAAAAAGGACAATATTTACAAACAGAGGAGCCATCCAAGGCTTAAATAAAACATTTTTTCAGAAAATGCCCATTCATTGGGCTGTTGAAAACATCTTCACCCTCCAGATCCTGCAACCCATATGTGTTGTTGGAGAAAATCTCAGAGATTTTGAAGGGGCCGACCCAGAGGGCATCAAACTTGTTGTGCTTGCCTTTATCCTGTCTGGGTGCGTCCCACTTAAATACCAAATCCCCGATCTCGAACTCCCTTTTCCTGACCTTTCTGTCAAAAGCCTGTTTGATCTTCTGCTGATGACTGTAAGCTGTGTCCCTCACTTGTTCTCTAATATGTTGCACTTCCACTATCTGATGAATTCTTCTGATCATATGATCTGGTTCTCCCTCGTAGTCTTGAAAGAACTTCGCCACAGGCAAGGCGAGCTGAGTAGGGAAAACTGCCTCTGCTCCGTAGACTAGTTGAAACGGCGAAGTGCCCAGAGACTTCTTCATTGTAACACAATTGGCCCACAGATAAAATTTCAACTTTGAATCCTAGGCTCTTTTATTATCCTCTAACAATCTTTTGATGATCTTTATCATGCTTTTGTTAGAGGATTCCGCTAATCCATTACCTTGGGGATAGTAGGGGGTGGAGTGAATTAGTGAAATCTCAAACTGTTCACAAAACTTAACCAGAGGCTCAGACCTGAAAGGGGTTGCATTGTCAGTGACAATTTTGCTAGGACAGCCAAATCTGGCTATGATATCTTCCAGGAAGCTAATAATTACTTTGTGAGAAGTGCTCCTGGTGGGGACAACTTCTATCCATTTGGTGAAATAATCCATCGCAGTCAGGATCCATCTATGATGGCCACTTGAAGGAGCATGAATTTCCCCAATGAAGTCCAACCCCCATTGCTGAAAAGGTGTTAAAACTATTACAGGCTTTAATAGCAGGGATTTGAGCTGCTGCTTTCCTGAGAACTTCTGGCATTTGATGCAAGTTCTGATTTCTCTACAGACATTAGGGAATAAAGTGGGCCAGTAATACCCATCTCGGAGGATCTTATGGGCTGTGGTCTTCCAGAAATGATGGCCCCCACAAAGGCCACTGTGGAAATCAAATATAACCTTCTGGGCTTCTTGTGGGTTCAGGCACCTTAAAAATACCCCTAAAGGGTCTTTCCAGTACAAGGCTTGGTCAATGAGGCAATATCTAATTGCTTTGAGCTTCAAAGCTCTTGCCTTGCTTTTTCCCATTCCATTAGGAGGCTTCAATTCTTGCATAAAGTACAAGATATCTTTGTACCAAGAGCATGTTGCTAGGGATAAGGCACCCCGAAAATTCTTGTTGGATGACTCAACTTTCTCATTGATGAAACTAATCCCCAAGGCTTTGCAATTGGATTCAGCTAGTAGCTTGGCTAAACCCTGCTTCTTTATCAACTTGGTGGGATTAATCTCCAGATCAAATTCTAGGATCTTGGCAATCCACTTGCCTCTTGTTCCGTCTATGTCAAGTTGTATGAGAATGTCTTTCACAGAGGCTGAAGGAACGTATGCAGTGATCTTCGAGTGCAAGACATAGACTCTGAAATCTTTGATAGCTTTCACCAATGCATAGGCCTGTTTTTCCATGATCTCGTACCGGAGTTCTGCATCTCTCAATGCCTTGCTGTAGAAGGCAATAGGTTATTCTTGCCCTTGATCATTTCTCTGCAATAAGACCGTTGCTACTGTATCACAGGAGGCAAAAGAAAAAATCAGGAAATCTTTGGAATAATCAGGACTGATCAGCACAGGTGCCTCAGTCAATGCCCTTTTAATTTGATCAAAAGATCCCCTGGGTTCAGCGGTCCATTTCACTTCATTCCCCTTCCAGAGCATGGTTGTGATGTGTTTCACCATCTCAGCAAAATTTGAGATGAATCTCCTCAGAAAATTAATCTTCCCCAAAAAGGCCTGAACTTCCTTCTTGGATCTAGGATGCGACAGGGTCTGGATCGCCTCTACCCTAATAGGATCAATTCTCACTCCCTCTGCTGATACTATATGGCCTAAAATATTCCCCTCCTTCATAGCAAACAAATTTTTTTTGGGATTTAAAGATAATCCATACCTTCGACACTTCATGAAAACCTTTCTCAAGTGGCAGCAGTGCTCCTTGTCTGACCTGGAGAAGACTGTGATGTCATATAAATAGATCACTACAAACTGATCTTTCTCCCCAATGAAGGCTATATCCATAGCTCGTTGAAATGTTGCCCCTGCATTCATCAATCCAAAAGGCATTTTGGCATACATGAATGTGCCCCAAGGAGTGGTGAAGGATGTTTTTTCTCTGTCCTCAGGCATGACTGATACTTGATTATAACCGGAAAACCCATCAATCATGGATATCCTAGATGCACCAATTACCTTCTGCAATATGTGTTCCATGTTGGGTAGGGGATAATTGTCTCTTCTTGAGCTCCTGTTCAGGTTCCTGAAATCAACACAGAGTCTGATTTCTTTTCTTTTCTTCCTTACTGGAACCAAATTGGCTATCCACTCAGAATACCTCAGGGGGACAGTGATTTGGGCATCTAACAATTTCTTCACTTCTTTCTCCATGACAGGTAGCAACATGGGATTTATCCATCTCATCTTCTGCCTGAATGGCTTAGCTTCTTCTTTCAGTGGGATCTTGTGCTCAATGACAGATGTGTCAAAAGTTTTGAGGTCTTCATAAGTCCACGCAAACACATCAACGAATTCCTTTAATAACCCAGCATATTCCACCCTTTGTTCATTGGACAGGCTTCTTGACAATTTGACAAACTTAGGCTCATCCTGCGTGCCAATGTTGCACTCGGCTATGTCAGCATCTTCACTTGAAACACCACCCTTTTGTTGCCACGTCATTTTTGTCAAACAGTCTTTCTAAAGGGACGAGTCCCCTTGGAATGTGATTGCTAGGCAGTTGGATAATCTGGTGATTGACAATTTTATTCAAGAATCCCTCTGAGGGGGGTTCGCCTTCTAGATTAGGGTCCTGATCAATGTGCAATGCAGAAAAATCATCGACGGACTGAAGAAATTTTTCATTTTCGAGATCGTCCTCGAATACCTTCCAATGCTTTATGTTGTCCGGGATGGATGGCTTGTATCTTACCTCGACTTCACCATTAATCTTTGGTGGCAAGGGGATCCTGAACAAACTGGCTGAGACTGCTAGGGAGTCAGTTGCGGTATTCTCTTCCCTTGGGATGAAAACAATGTTGAAAGCAGAGAAGAAATTATCAATCAAATTCCATACCTCATTTCTGTAGCTTCTAAGCCGAGGATGCTTGGCCTGATAAACATTTTTTACCTGTTGGATGATCAATTATGCGTCTCCAAACATAGCCATCTCCTTTATTCCCATTTCTTTTACAGCCCTCATCCCCAAAACAAGAGCTTCATATTCTGCCACATTGTTGGTGATTTCGAATTCCAGCTTGTATGACAGAGATATGGTCTCTTGACAGGGCGATATGAAAACCACTTTGGCGCCTGCACCTATACTGGAAGAAGCTCCATCAAAGAACATCTTCCAAACAGGGGTGGCTGGAGAAGGTATCTCCTGATCAAGGATGAGATGCTTTCTGATCTGTACAGGGGCCTCAGGAGTTTCAGTGACCTGTAACAAACTAGACCCTAAATCAGTGTCAAGTGAAAATATGGGGTGATTAGTGGAGTCTGCTTCATCACTGACAATGTAGGCAAGCTGGGATTCTCTGTACAACCTCCTATGTTTCCCTCCAAAAACTAGAATAGTGGCATATGTGAGATCCATCTGCAATGTTCCTCCAAGTCTCTTAATCCAATACCTTGACAACAGCATGCCAAACTTGGGGGGGACATCAGCTACCACAATGTCCATGACCACACTCTTCATGGGCAGCTGAAACAAAGAAACCACCATGTCTTTGATGACTCCCATACATTGCACCCTCCTCGAATCAAAAGAGTACAAATCATGATAGGCCTTGGTCACTTCTAGTCCCAGTTCTTCCATGACTATTTTGGGCAGAAGGTTATGGGAAGCTCCTAAATCCATGAGGCAATTATGCAACACCTTATCATGTATGTTCAGGGAGGTGTAAAAGGGAGGGGATGAATCATCTCTGTCTTCTACCATGGGACCCAGGATGACAGCTGGCTTCTCATATTGAAGGTTCACTGAGTTAGAGGGAGGCTGAGGGGACTCAGATTGTAGCAACTTAGAGAGGGACCTTTTAAAATCTTCATTTTTAACCAGCTCAAAGATGGGGACAGGAATCCTGATCTTTTGAATTTCATGCTCAAAATTAAAAGGGGAAAAAGGCTTAGGAGCTTCCCTTACCTCAGTGACAGGTTCTTTGGTTGCTGGCAAAGCATTCTGAGCTCTCTTTTCTTTAGTTGTGGTTGTTGCAGCTTTAGTAGGCTTATCTACTATGAGGGGTTGGTCTGGGTTGTCAAAGTCTCCTTCTTTCCTTCTCGACCTGGGATTGTATCTGTTAGACGTGTGGCCAGCCCTTTCTCCCTTTCCTAACTCATGGATCTGAATGTTCATTAGGGACTTTTCATATGCAGACCGAGTCAAATGGGGAAAAGGAGGAGCTTCCTCAACACAGTGAATTTCAGGGTCGAATTCGTCTATCTCCTCTCCTTCCTCATGAGTAACCAGGTTATTTTGGAGAGGGGTTTGAATCCTTTGATCCTCTCTGTCTTTTTCCCTTTGTTCCCTTGGGAAGGCCTGTGGTCCATGGTTATTAGGTCTCCTAAAGTCTCTATTATCAGTGTTCTGGGGATTTCTGTACATAGGTTTCCCTTTTAACTCCCACCTTTCCATCTTGGCAGAAAGTGATTTTAGTATTCTGGCTGTCTCATCTGTCTGATGGGGCATGGGAGAGGAACTGGATGGGGAGGCTTCATGCCTTTTCTTGGGTATGTTTCCATCAGTAGTGTTCTTGAGCCATTCAATAGCCAATATGTTAGATTCTACTTCCACGGCTGCATCCTGCATGAGGGCTAGGGTAGTGGCTCCTCTCTCTCTCAGTAGTAGGCAGAAATTAGGATCAAAAGTGCTAGCATAGGTGATCTTAGCCGAGGCTCTTGAGGGCTTTATTTCAGCAGGAATTTTATTATACATTTTATTGAATCTCTTGGAGAAGTCAGAGACAGACTCTCCTTATTTTCTCTTCAAAGATCCAAACTCAGTCATATAATACATGAAATCCTTTTTATCTCCCCATTGTCTCAAAAAGGAATTATCTAATGCTTCGATCCCATCAATAGATCCAGGAGGCAGGGCCTTGAACCATTTTCTAGCCTCTCCTTGGAGACTGTGAACAAAAATTCTCATCCATACGTCTGCATGCATGATGACATTATCATCTGTGAAACTGTAAAAGGCTTCTAGGTGTTCATCTGCAGTTACGTCCCCCTCACCCGTGAACTTGGGTAGTTTCTTGAGGTAACCATCAGCCGGGAGGGCATTGAGGGGCTAAGGTAACACAAGGGGAGCATACCTAGTGGCTATAATAGCCTCCATTCTGGTCATAGGGGGATTAGCACCAGCCATAGGAGTATTAGGGGGAGGAGAACTTGGAGGAGAAGGAGTTCGCGAAGGGACTGCGGGAAATGAGTCTCGAAGTGGAGTGGGAAACAAGAGAGGGTTTAAGGAAAAGGCTAACGAGCTCAAGTCAACAGGCGCTCCTCTTTGTGCAGGAGTGGGGAAATCTTCTAAAGTACCAGGTATACACCGAGGAACAACTTCGGAGGAGAGGGGAGTGACAAGGATTTCTTCCTCCAATCCCAGACCAGGAGGGGAAAACTCAGCAGGAACACTACCAAAACTAAGGAAACGGGAAACCTCTGAAGAAGGCCAGCTACAAAGCTGAGAATAAGAAAACGGGTTTTTTACAGAAGGAGGTGGGGAAATACCTAGTTTAGCCGTGAAGCTTTCTCCATGAGAGGGATTCCCTTTTCTGATAATCACCTCCGGATCTTCTTCAAGCATGGCCAAAGGCAGCTGTGGATGAGACCGCGTGTGTCTGCCACTGGAAGCCACAGCTAAAACAGCGGGTTCGCTCCAGTGGAGTCATCACAATGGAGTCGCCAGGTGCACAACAACAATCTTGATAATTCTAATATCTGATACACCTTCAGAATCAGTTAATCATTGTCGTTCAATCTCGGGGAAAATATTCAACTTCGTCCCCGGCAACGGCGCCAGAAATGTTAGCATCGGAAGTCACTCCTGGATTGCAGCAAGAGTAGAGCCCGACACCCATCAGTTTAATGTCACGATTTGTTATAAAGGGATGATCAAATGGAAGGAAACTCAGAACAATATCGTCTCAACTCGGAAACTAGGCCAGGCATGCATGGGCAAATGAGGTCTTAGATAAACTCCAAACAGTGAGTTGTAATAAAAGGTGACCAGGGGGAAGATTTATATAAGAAGAGTGCAAGGGTCTGTCGTGAACATCAAGTTTCTAACAGACTTGAAGAAGAAAGCGTCTGAACATAAGACCTTCTTACGTTCAAACACAGAAGACCAGAGAATACAGTAATGTAACAACAAATCCTTTATCATAACACAACTGCAACAATTCAAGTGAATCATTCGATCATGAACTCTCTGGTATGAGACAGAAACATAGATGGAAAAGAAGGTTGTTTTTCATAAAATCAGAATCTCAGATACAGATGCATAACCAGGAAACCAGAATGATTGTTAAAACTTTATAGTCAGGAGATTTGTTCTACCATCGATCCCTACAAAAATGGTGAAAACGCCTACATATACTCAAAACAATAATAGCAACAAAATTGAGACGCTGCATTAAACACATCGCGTCTGCATGGCTTCTGACAATCTGCAACCGCAGTCTCTAAATGATTGTGCACCACTGGCGGACGCAATCGAACTTCTGACAGCTCTGTGGGCAAATCGATGTGCCTTTAACTTGTCACCAGACTTTCCCATTATGGCGGAGACGATGTCTAACCACCACCAACCACTTCAATAACTACTTCATTGGTATTGAGGATGGCCCGGCCAACTCAGCACTTCTGCGACATGGAAGACCCTTCGCGCTACCACTTGGATTAGCTAAACGGACTGATGAATAGGCATGGAGGCCAGCGCGAAGGATGGGGCGTGCAATGGGAGTGGTGACACCGAAACTATGAGGGCAAGGCATGAAGTGATGAGGTGTAAGAGAGGTTACATGTGAAGACACATGGCGGAAGGGAATAAGCAGAGGGGGAAGGAGATGAGCTATAATGGGCTCACTTTTAGTGGGAGGCTGACATGGCAGGGAGCGGGACACATGGTAGGAGGTGAGTGAACGATGAGATGAGGGAGGGACCATATGGACCGTAGGAGGGGAGATGGACGGATGTCGGGAATGAGCCTCATCTTATGGTCAGGAGGAGAGCAGTTGGCAGGGGGGAGGACGGTGCATAAGCTAACACGATGGGGAAAGGGCCCACGCTGATTATCAATGGAGTGGCTGAGAAGGATGAGATCACCTGAGCACCGTTGATCCGGGCGCTTTGATCTCAGCCATTGGGAAGATGCGCGCCTAATTTCGGACCCCCCTCCCTCCTCCGCTTAAAGGTATAAAGGCGGGAGGGGTCCAGAATCTCCTTGAGAACCATTGATCTGGGCGCTCAAATTGTGAACGTTGAAGAGGTGCGCCCCCGATTCCGGACCCCCCCCTTCCGCTTAAAGGTAGAAAAGAGGGGGGGGATCTGGAATCCGATGCGCACCGTTGATCCGGGCGTGCAAAATTCTGCTATCCAGATCTGCTTGTCGTTTAACAACAGATGCATTTGCGGCCCGAACTTAGGATAAGTGGGTTTTTCACCCATCCTTTTGCATTTTATACCTGTTATAAGAAATATCGCTAACAGGGGTATGACCATTGATGAATATGAAAGAAGGTTAAGTCATGGTTAATGAGATGGTTAAGTCATGTTCTATGGACATGAATGGAATGAACACCGGGGAATATTTGAACATCTTTCCTTTAGATTCCTATGATTTTCTAACTGGGATGGATTGGTTGGACCAAAACCATGCTATCCTATACTGTCATAACAAGGAATTTACTTTCCTGTATGTGGAAGGGAACCTAAGGACATTTCAAGGAATTCCCAAGGCAGTAGCTGTTAGAGAAATCTCAGCAATACAGCTAAATAAAAGTTATAGGAAAGGATGTCAATTATTTGCAGCTCATATGGAAGAGAAATCAAGAGATAAGGTGTCAAATATTGAATATCATGTAGTTCTAAAGGATTTTGGGGATGTATTTAAAGAAATACCAGGATTACCCCCTAAAAGAGATATTGATTTCTCCGTAAATTTGATGCCTAGAGCAGCTCCAGTATCCAAGACTCCCTACAGGGTGAGTACACCTGAACTAAAGGAGTTGCAAATGCAACTTAAAGAGACTTTGAAGAGGGGGTAGATACACCCAAGTGTGTCACTTGGGGTGCCCCAGTTTATTTGTGAAGAAGAAGGATGGAACCTTGAGATTGTGCATGGACTTCAGACAGTTGAAAAGGGTAACCGTGAAGAATAAGTACCATTTGCCAAGGATCGATGATCTCTTTGATCAGTTGAAGAATGAAAAAATATTCTCCAAGGTTGAAATCAGGTTGGGTTATCATCAAGAAAGAATTAAAGAGGAATACATCAGCAAGACTGCCTTCCAAACAAGGCATGGCCATTATGAATTCATAGTGGTGCCATTTGGGTTATCAATATCACTAATTATTTTTATGTGTTTAATGAATGGAATTTTCAAAGAATACCTGGATAAGTTTGTCATTGTATTTTTGGATGACATTCTTATATATTCCAAGTCAAAGTAATGGCATGAACAACACTTGAGGCTGGTACTACATGTATTAAGAGGGCATCAGTTGTATGCCAAATTGAGCAAGTGCTCATTTTACTAGAACCAAATCCATTATTTGGGGCATATCATATCTGAGGAAGGGATGGCAGTGGATCCTGAGAAGATTGAGGCCATTAGAGGATGGACAATACCTAATAATTTGATAGAGGTCAAATCATTCATGGGCCTTGTAGGATACTACCGAATATTTATTGAAGGGTTCTCAAAGATTTCACACACGATCACTTCCTTGCAAAAGAAGGGAGTGAAGTTTCACTAGTCAGTAGATTGCAAAAAGAGCTTCCAACACTTGAAGCATTTATTAACCAATGCTCAAATATTGAGGATCAAAGATCCAAATGAAGACTATGTTGTATGCATTGATGCATGTAAAGAAGGACTTGGTGGAGTCCTCAGTCAGAATGGATATGTTGTATGTTATGAATCAAGGAAGTTGAAGGGGCATGAAATACACTATGCTACTCATGATTTGGATTTGGCATCCATAGTGCATGCCTTGAATATGTGGAGGCACTACCTCATAGGAAAAAGGTTCGAGTTGAGGACAGGCCATAATGGTATGAAGTATTTATTTGGACAACCAACCTTAAATTCCAGACAAAGCAGATGGCTAGAATTTCTTAGTGAATATGAATTTGATATAAAGCATATCAAAGGGAAAGAGAAAAAGGTAGTTGATGCACTTAGAAATAAATTGCATGAGTTGCACGCTACAACCATTATCATGTACCAAACAGATTTGAAGGACATAATCCTGGAGGCTGCAAAGTTGGATTTGCAGTACATGGAAATAATAACAAAATTATAGCAATGTAATTTGCAGCAAAAAGTTGATGATTACAAGCTAGGAGATGATGAATTTATCAGGTACAAAGGTATAATTTATGTGCCAAATTCCTAGCAATTGAAAAGTATGATATTGAAAGAAATGCATAATGTACCTTATGTTGAACACCCAAGGTATCAAAAAACAACTGCAGTTGTCAAGAGCCAATATTATTGGCCAGGAATGAAGAAGGAAGTTGTTGAGTTTATTGCCAAATGTTTGGATTGTAAAAAGGTCAAGGTTGAGCATAGACACCCAGTTGGGTTGCTACAACCACTACCCATTCTTGAGTGGAAATGGGAAGTTGTAACAATGGATTTCATCACCAAACTGCTCAGAACAAACAAGAAGCATGATTCTATCATGGTAGTGGTGGAAAAGCTTACCAAAGCTTCCCTTTTCATTCCAGTGAAGCTCACTCACAAGGAAACTAATGTTGTTAATATTTATATGAATGAAATTGATCGATTGCCTAGTATTCCCAAGAAAATTGTGTCTGATAGAGATCCAAAATTTACCTCAAAATTATGGAAAGGATTATTTAAAGGTTTTGGAACAAATTTGAATTTCATCATAGCTTATCATCCAGAATTCGATGGGAAAATAGAGAGGGTGAATCAAGTGATAGAGGATACGTTGAGAATGTATTTGATGGATAAACCAACAAAATGGGAAGACTACCTTCACCTGGTAGAGTTTTCTTACAACAATGGGTACTAAGCATATCTAAATATGAGCCCATTTGAGGCACTTTATGGCAGAAAGTGAAACACACCAGTAATTTGGGACAACCCAGTAGAAAGAATAGTGTTTGGGCCAGAATTGCTCAGGGAAATGGAAGAGAAAATGTTGAAAATTAAACAGAATTTGAAGGTTGCTCAAGACATGAAGAAAAGATATGATGACAAGGGCAGAACTCACATGGAGTTTAAATTGGGTGATCATGTATTCTTCAAAGTGAAGGCCAATAGAAGTTCCCTAAAGTTGAGAAATTGTTCAAAGTTGGCAACTCATTTTTGTGGGCCATTTGAAATCCTAGAGAGGATTGGGCCTGTGGAACATATACTTTCATTGCTTTCATACATTTCTATTCATAATGTATTACATGTATCATTTCTCAAAAAGTATATACATGATGCTAATCATGTTATTTATTGGAATGTGATTCAGGTGGATCAAGAAGGCACTTTTCAAGTCCATTCGGTGTGCATTCTGGACCAGAAGATCAAGCAGCTCTGAAATCAAGCCATAGAGCTAGTAAAGGTCCAATGGACTTGGTATGGTCATAAGTATGCAACTTGGGAGTACAAGGATTCTATGCGGGAAGAATACCCACATTGTTTTTAGGGTTTTTGAACTTCTAGTTGTACACATATATATATAATGCACTAAGGACAATGCATAAAATAAGGGGAGGAGGATGTAGCACCCCAAGATGGAGCCCCAATTGTAAATGTGAATATGTTTTATAGGCTAGTGATCTAGGTTATTATAAGTCATGAGGCTTATTTGATGATTAGGCCGGAGAGCCTAGATGCTAAAATCCTAGTGAGCCTATTTTTGTATATGTAAACACTCATATCATTAATATAATACATCGATGTGTGTAGACTGACCATGATAAAAGAGTATGGGGGACTAAACCTTACTAGGAAGGGAAGGGGAGAGATATGAGACTGGGAAAAAGGGATAAGCTTAAGGGCTTAACTCCAAGAGAATATTATATTATTATTTCCTAAAGACTATGCTGAAGATAATTATTTTATCCTAAGTCTCATAGAAAAGAGAATGAATTACAAGTGGGAAGAAATGAGCTCCTTGAGAGACATGTGTCATCAAGGGCGCCTGTAGATATATGTGGATGATTTTCCCATTCACGAGGGCATTCTTCCCACTCATGGATCCATTCACTCACTCAGCCATTTTTCTCCCCAATTACCCTCGCATTTTCAAGGATCTTCCCCCATTGAGGCACACACTCGACCATTCAGGCAGGGAACCATTCTACCCATTCACCAAACCATTCACACAGGCTGCCATTAAATCCATCAGTTGAACCTCTTCATGCTTCATGCACGCCTTCATAAGTGATTCTATGCAAATCATGTTAGGCACAGTGCACCTATACTTTTCCTGGTCCCATACTGTGCCTTACCTGAATGTTGTTTCTACCAATGCATTTCTTGGATTGAGAATGGTTGTTTTCCTTACCTATTCTATAACCAAACTTTGTTGTTGACATCACCTTACTTGATTGAATTAGGAGTTGAACATAAGAAGTAGGTTGTCAAGCCTGTGGGTTTGAAGAGGTGGGTTTTCAGGCCCTTGGATTGAAGAAACAGGTTGTCATGCATGTGCACAACTCTCTCTAGGTGAGAGAGGTTGTTGGGAAGGGATTTTCCATAGGGATTCTAAATGCATCTATAGTTCTCTGAGAATTCTTGTCTGACCTATTGTTGAATCCCTAGAAGGGAAGTGGAGTAGTCAAAGGACTAATGAGCAGAGAAGAGGCACACTTCCTAGGGTGAGAAAGGTATGTGGGGAATGAGAGGTTGTAGGTTGTTAGTATGAGTTGTCTTCTATGATGAAATCCTTCCTGTTGATTATGTAACTTCCTATTGTCTCAGACTATCCTAGGAATCCATTTACCTGGGTGGAGTTTAATCCCAGCTCGAGGGTGGCCCACTGCTGAGAGTAATGAGCAGTGTGGTCTAAGGCTGAGAGGATCGTGGAAGGCACACTGTTGGTGGTCTTATATAAAAATATAAGTATCAATTATGTGTTCAATTGCATGATGTGTATTTGTACATGTCTTATATTTACGAGTATTGCTTGTATATGTTGTATGTATAGGCTTACTGTTATTTCCACATAAACATATGTATTAGCAAAATGCATGTATCTATTTTAAATTTGTATAAATATATACAATAGAAATGAAGAATTTTTATGTGGCATAGCCCAACGGCCTAAAGTTGGGGATGTTACAATTTGGTTTCAGAGCCTAGTAAGAGGGTGTTATGGAGTAGCATGGCCTAGCCTGGAAGGCTGGGGATGTTACATCAACTACATTTTTTTACCAAAATTGAATTTCCTTCCAAATACCTACATGTAGTTGAATACATGTATATAAACAACTATTTCATAAAACTCAAGCACATTCCTAGTCCAGTAACTCCTTCTTTTATTTCACATATCTCTTTATAAGTCGGTGGGTCATTGACCATGGATTAAGTATGGAATTGAGGCCATACTTTGTAATATCTAGGAACCCATTAAGGTTGAATGTATTGATCTTGAATTTAAGTTTTATAGAATGTGTGCATCATTTGTCTGTTTGCGTTCATTAATTGTGTTGTGCACTCTAACTCTTGAATGAGGAAGGGTTCATTCACTCTTGCACCATTTGTTATCAAAGTTAGTTGAACCTTGTGTATGAGAGACAACACCAGCAATGAGAGAATTATTGGGTAGATTTACTTCGGAAAAGATAATTTTAGTAAATATGATTACTGCATAGAACTGTAAGAGGAACCTTGCAAAGGAAAGTTGCAGAAAGGAAGGAAGATTGCAAAAGAAATTGTAGTATGGCACATAGAAGATGAACCATGCCATTAATAAAAGGTCAAGTAAAATTAAGATAATGAGATCAAAAAATTGCAGAGAGCAATGTTTACTAGAATGAATGCCATGGAAGCAAACTAGAGGAGGGGAGCTGCAAGCGACATGAGAGAGGAGTAAAGTAATGCAAACTTGAACAATGTGGATGATAGCCACATGGTTCTCTAACAAAAAAAAAAAAATCCCTCCACTCCACTCCACTCCTTTATTGTATTTGAACATGGCCACTACATGGATTTTTTATAGTTCTCCCCGAATGCATACCTTTTTATATAAATATTGGGACTCTTATTATGTTGAATGACATGGCTTTAAAAGATCAATAGAAACCATGTATTCAAATGGTATTTTCAGCTTCATATCAATGGTTGATTCAAAGTATAGTCATGTTGTGGTAGAAGAATAATATATTCCTGACAAAATATGTCCTTATAAGGATTCTAGTTTGTTTGGATCATGAGAGGAAGGCTACTATGTTGTTGGGGTATCTTTTTTTTTGTTAATATTGTGTGATACATTTCTTAGAGACTTCTAATGAGAGAGGTGGATATGACATTGTTGGGGTAAATTGATATAAGCCACATTTTTTCTCTTTCATGGTACATTGATTATATTTGTTTCATTAAATAATGTCATGTACAATTATTTTATCTCATATTACTAGTTTCTCTATCAGATTCAGGGTGTTAGATTGTGAGTCCCTAAAAAATCACAAAGTCTAAGATCACCTTCATATGAGTTATCATCCTTATATATTGATGAGGTGTTGTCATTATCCATTGATGAGTTGTCAATGAGATCTAGATCTAGAGGTGGTCAAATAATGTACTGTATATTGAAATCACTAGATGAATACATGTGTTGAATATGGATTAATAATTTTCTGCCAATTCTTGTCTCATGTTCTATTTGCTCTATTTATAACACAATGTAATATTCCCTGGTAGTGCCCCAGTTATATTATGAATTGTAATCATGTTTATGAATTGTAATCATTTTTTGCAGGTTGGTGAGACAAGTATTGATAAGCTGGTGGGCTTATTTGTTTATTAGGCCGAAGAGCCTAAGTGTTAAGGCCAGGAGCATGATTTTGTATATGTAATTATGAAGATCATTAATATAATATACAAGCATCATTCCCTGTCAACCGACCACGAAGAAAGAGTGATGGGGGACTAAGCTTCCACATAATGGGTAAGGGAAAGGGGGCTGAAAGGTTGGAATAAGGGGCTAAGCTTAGGGGCTTAAGTCCTTGGGAATAATAACTTATTATTATTCCAAAGTGGTGTGAATGGTATACTTTTATCCTAAGTTCCTAGAAAAGGGAATGCATACTTGATGGAGTGCATTAAACTTCATGGGTGACATGTGTTGGCCCAGGCACATGCAATTTAACCCAAGAACTGAGTTGTGATGGGGGGGTCGACTTACCATTTTCCATCCTTCGTGAATTGAGGAGAGTCTTTGTGAGTGCCCTCTGCATACACTCACGCATTCCTGAAAAACCAGAACAGTGAAGTCAACTAGCGTATTCCCATGAATTCCATGGCCGATGTATTCATCCTTTGCATACCTCACGCAACTCTGAAACCCGAAACCGTGAGGCCATCCTGTGATGTTTTCCTGAGAAGCCGACGCATCCTCAGTCTGTAACTGTTGTACCTCTGCATTGGACCTTTGCATAACCAAGCACATCTGAGAAACCAATTGGGAGGGAAAGACCAACCTGTGTGTCCTATGAACTCAAGTTTATCCACACTGCAAATCTAAGTTCGTTCTTAACTATTTGGGTTGTTGTCTTATGTCAAACCTGAGCATATCGTAATTTTATATGTCGTGTGTGTTTTAAATGTGGGTTGTTGTGGCCACGCAGTCCCTTGGATGAATGTGATTTGTTGTCGTCATTTGTTCCCTGTTGAGCCTTACTATTGTCCTCCTTGTGCCAGAATGAAGCTGAAGAAGGAGGTTGTCAGTTCTATGTGCAACACTCTCTCTAGGTGATGGAGGTGGTTGTGGTTAAAGAGGCAGGTTGTCAGGCCTGTGAGCGACTCTCTCTAGTTGAGAGAGTGCACAAAGGAAGTGAGAACTCCTGGAAGGGGTCTTGTAGCTACCACAGAGCTCATAGAATTCTTGTCCGGCCTATTGTTGAAGCCCGAGGCAAGGGAGGTTTAGTAGCCGAAGGACTGTCCAAGTGAAAGTGAAGGTGTATACTGCTAGGGTGGGATGGGCATGTGGGGAATGAGAGTCTGTGAGTAGTGGGCATAAGTGGCTCCTGGGAGAGAATCCATCCTCATAAACTATGTGTCTTCCTATTGACCTTTCCTAGCCTAGGATTCCCCTGCCTGGTGGAGCTTAGTTCCAGCTTGGTGGTGACCTACTACTGAGAGTGATGAGCACCATGGTCTAAGGTTGGGAGGTTCATGGAAGGTCTACACGCAGTTGGTGGTTTTATGTAAGTTTAAAAGATAAGTATTAATTATGTACTTAATTTTATGTTATGCATAATGCTTGAAAGCTATCATGTATTATGTTGCATGTATGAATTACTGTTAATTCCATTAATTCTATATGTTAGCGGTAATTGTGTGTTTACTCTGTGTTAAGTCATTTAAATTCATTTAAATGCATACTATATATGTATGGCATGTTCCGCATAGTAGCGTTTCTCGATAGTGGAATGATGGCCAGGAATGTTACAATATGGTATAAGAGCCCATGGTTTCAACGATGAGCCTGGATGGGTTAGATAAGTGGTCTTTGGACCCAAGGTTTCGAGTGGAAATGGTGTTCGCAGGAACCAATTTCAAACCTTAGAATATTTTTGAGTGCCAAGGGGTTACTTGGCCATGTTACGAAGCTCAGGAGGAGTAGTGATAGAATAAAATAGCAGTCGGCATGGTATTTTACCACAGTGAGAGAGTGCTCAACACTTGGGGTGTTGGAGCTGTAGGATCTGTTTGGAAGGAGAGGAAAAACCTTGACGATCATCAGATCTAGAGAAGGTGAAGAAAGGGTAACCTTGAAGCACTTCGGACTTCGCGACGTCAGTGAAACTGAATGCAAAGGTAAGAGAAAGGATAAAACCCGAACCTCCGAAGTCCGAAGGAGATATACACCGTAGATCGTAGGGAAAGAAACTAACTGTTAGATATGTGTCCAAGAAGGCAAAGGAAAGTCACTTCGAAGGATTTCAAGTGTGGAGTGTGACAAGCTCCTGAAGTCCCTAAGTAGATTGCAATCGTTCGTTGTGAAGGACATGCGACGGTAGATCGTGAACTCCAGGAGAAAGCGCTCTGAGAAAAAGAGAGCGTAGAAGAGTTGAAACTCCTGAAGCCCGAAGAACTGCAGTGGTGAGTCATGATGACTTCACCTAGAGGTGACACGGACACATCGGATGTGTGCCACATGTTAGTGGGTTTAGAACCCGTGGAATATTGAGATGGAATTTGGAATGTGACAAGTGTCACCCATTTGAATGGGCCATGTATCAGTTTCTAGTATTCTACCATGTGGCATCCTGTGTGAGTATGGTGAGTGGGAATCGAAGTTATGTAAAGCACTTCGGACTTCGCGACGTCAGTGAAACTGAATGCAAAGGTAAGAGAAAGGATAAAACCCGAACCTCCGAAGTCCGAAGGAGATATACACCGTAGATCGTAGGGAAAGAAACTAACTGTTAGATATGTGTCCAAGAAGGCAAAGGAAAGTCACTTCGAAGGATTTCAAGTGTGGAGTGTGACAAGCTCCTGAAGTCCCTAAGTAGATTGCAATCGTTCGTTGTGAAGGACATGCGACGGTAGATCGTGAACTCCAGGAGAAAGCGCTCTGAGAAAAAGAGAGCGTAGAAGAGTTGAAACTCCTGAAGCCCGAAGAACTGCAGTGGTGAGTCATGATGACTTCACCTAGAGGTGACACGGACACATCGGATGTGTGCCACATGTTAGTGGGTTTAGAACCCGTGGAATATTGAGATGGAATTTGGAATGTGACAAGTGTCACCCATTTGAATGGGCCATGTATCAGTTTCTAGTATTCTACCATGTGGCATCCTGTGTGAGTATGGTGAGTGGGAATCGAAGTTATGTAATGAAGTTAAGGGTCGTAGGACCCACAATGGCGTTGATCACGATACATCAAGATCAATGGCTAGGAGACATTGTGGGGACCCAAGTTGCATGGAAGATAATTATCCAAGGCAGTCCCACAATCGAAACCGTGATTTCACCAAGGTTTTACGTGTCAGCGTCAAAATAATTGTGGGATGAAAAGTGGGTTACTCCAAACCATCGTTGCATGCCCCTGCAAATGGGAAAACGTTAAGTGATGTAACGTAATAACGTCACCTGAGGTGACGTGGAAGTGTTTGGAGATTAATGGTTTGGGGTGTGCGGATGTGAAATATTCTAAAGTCCCAAAGTCACAAAACTCAGACACCTAAGGTTCCACAGCGAGTGTCAGTCATAGGATGTTGGGTAGATGTGGACCGTTGATCCACCCTACTATGCGAGTTCGGTAATTCGGAACTCCGAGAGTCTATTGTGATGTATTATGAAGATTTCGGAACCCGAAGTCCTGTTTAAACTCCTATCAATATAGCACTTGGTCCCAACCTGCTGTCTCAAGGGTTGGGGATAAGAGAAAAGGGTTGAGGCTTGAAATTGTTACAGAGCCGAGCAGATCTTGAAAAATTCATGAAATCTGAACGTTTCTTGAATCAGATTTGTTTATGAATGTTATGGGATTTGTTAAGGAATTATGGCTTGACAAATTCTGGTTGTTTGCACATTGTGTTTGCAGAAGTTTAATGAGTGCCGGAACCGAATAGAATTTCCACTAAGTGCAAATAAATGGAGGAGACATCAAATGCTTCCAGTTCAGAGAACAAAGCTAAAGGGATGGATGTTCATTTGGGAGTTGAAGGGTTGAACTCCAATGGGCATGGAGAAGAGATAGATAAGGAAGGGCATATGATGAAAATCATTGAACGATTGCATAAATATGCCCAAACTCACCGAGCAGATAGAAGAAAGTTCATGAAGGATAAGGACTAGCAAGGAGAATTCAACTTTAAGTTGATGAAGAGTCTGGAGAGAATAGAAAAGAATTTGGACAAGGAGAGAGACTCGAGCAAAGCAGGGAGTCACCAGACTTCTGAAGGAAGAATATCAAGGAGTGTTGGTAGACACCATCATCACTCCCAAGGTCACTCCAAGAGGGGGGCACACAGTAGTTCAAGCCCATCTCCTACCAAAAAGCATAGGAGATATGGAGTGGATGAACTAAAGGGAAAAATGAACAAGATTAAGCCTCCTACATTTGATGGAGAACACAATAAGGAGGAATATGTCGAGACATGATTGCTTGGCATCAGGAAATATTTTCAACTGCAGAATTATTCCTCTCATGCAAAAGGAAGAATTGTGATGTATGAACTGAAAGGAAAAGCATCCATGTGGTGGTATCAACTTGTGCAGGTGGAGCAGATTAGAGAGAAATATATCACTTGGAGAGAATTCAAGAGGTATTTTGAGAAGAAATGCTTGACTAAAATATATTATGAAAGAAAGATGAAAGAGTTCTCTGAACTCAAGCTGGGCAGCATGACCATTAATGAATATGAATGAAGGTTTTTGGAATTACTGAAGTATGTTTTGTTCATCAAGGATGAGACTGTAAAGATTCAAAGGTATTTGAGTGGACTGCTACCTTCCATTGGGAACAAGATTTAGTATGATGACCCAAAAACTATGGAAGAAATGATAAGAAGAGTGAAATGCTTATATAAGAAGCAAAGAGAGAATCCTACTTTCCGAAAGGCTTGGGAAGACAAGAAGAAATTCAAGATGGATCAGAGGAAGAAGGGAACTAAGCCACCCTTTTTTAGGAATAGTCCTCAAGGACAACCATCTATTGGCACAGGGGAAGACCCAGGGTTCAACGCTCAAGAGCGCACCAACAAAACCCTAACTACCGTCCCTTTCGGCAACACCTGCAAAGCAGATGAAGTCTCACCCAAGGTAGAGGCAGGGGTGGTTGCAAGACTCCAGTGTTTGCAACCTTAGCTGGGACACAGATATGTGATTACAATATTCTATCAAAGCACTTAGCAGTTACAGTTCATCTGTATTCACTTTGTAGAGAAAACCCTAATTACAAAGAAGTGCAATGTTCACCCAGATCTAGTATATTCAAGCACTAATCACATTCACATAGATTAGATGTATCACTTATTCATATTATTAATCACAAAGCATCATAGATCCATATATCATTCATCTTACATCAAAGAACTAAGCAAGTAAACACAAATCACATCAATACATCACACAAAGCATAACAACACATGATATACATGGTTCACCCTAGTGTGGGGCTACATCCACCAACTCTTCTCTTCTTTATTAGGCTCTTCTAATATTCTTACATGCACCAAGCCACAAATCCAAATCCGCATAGGACAGGATATCTGCATGCACCTTGCCAGATCCTCCTTCCCCGAGTTAGGTCACAGCACAAATCCCTACACAGTTTGTCCACAAAACCTCTTACACAACACTCGCACTTACCTCTGCCAACCCTAACACGTTCGTGCACAAAGCCAAGTAGACATGCACTAAGTCGATCAATGACTAGTAGATGCTTCTTACATTGCCTAGCTACTTATTTATACATTAAAAAAAGGACCTAAACATGGGTAAGCCCATGGGCCGACATCCCCATACCCGTTACATAAGCCCAAAACCAAAAAATCCATAAAATACAACTGAGATCCCACGATCTCCTATTTGACTTGCACTCTGCCTTCGAGAACCTGTCGAAGTCCCAAAAGTAGGTCAAACATGACCAAGGATCCTCAAAACTTTGTCAAGGTTCAACAGGCCCCCAACACTCACTTGTGACTCATCCCAAGTCACTTTGATCTGGGTAGCTCTACATCAAAAGCCTCGAGCTTGGATCAAGCTGCTTCGACCTGTTGTTGCACCAAGGCCTCCTGCTCAATGAACTCTTGGATAACTACTTCATTGGTAGGTCCCTCTAAGTGTTGTTCAGCTACAATGATGAATTGTTCCAGTTCTTCTCCTCAGCCTTCAATCTTTGCAAATAGTTGGCAAGCCTCGTCTTAGATTGGTTGGAGCCTCTGAGTCACTTCCATGACTTTTCTCTGAATGGTGTGGACCTGCTATTGAGCAGTGCGTTGTTCTTGGGATCACTTCATCCTCTTGATTGTTGATAGGGGATTCCACTGTGCCTGTACTGTTTCTTCTATCTCCTTTTTCTCCTGGAGCTGTGACTCAAGTGCCTTCAGTTCAAGATCCTCAGTGAGTCTCTCATAAGTCTGGGTACTACAATCACTTAGTTGTTTACATTCCATGGAAAGGGCCTTGATTCTCTCCACTACACTTTGAGCAGTTTCTTCTCTTTGATCTCATACATCCTACGGAGTGCTAGGCATTGTTCGTAGCTCCAGATCTATGATTCTATGTTGAAGTTGTTGGATAGCTTCTGAAATCTGTGCTACTTGATGCTCTACTAGTTCTTCCTCTTTTTGCTCTAATCCTGTCACAGAGCGAAGTGTTATGTTGACTGCTTCTTTGACTTCGAGATGCTCTGGGAGAAACTTCTCTTTCTCTTGTTGAATTTGTGTTTTCTCCTCTTCAAACTTTGTTTGGAGAGAAACCTTCTCCTACTAGGAAACTCGACGTTTCTCTATGACTACTTTTTTCACTATCTTTAGGCCCTCTGTGGCCTATTATGTTTCTTCCTGTGTGTGATGAAGGCGAGCTTTGGTCACGTCAACTAGTCTACAGATTTGGGTAGGCTCATCTCCCAACTCTGATGCTTATTATGGTGGGGGTGCAGTGGATACTGTGCGACTAGATTGAAGGGCCTATTGTACCCCTCTGAGTTCAACCTTGATTGTATTGTACATCTCCTCTTCCTTGGATTCATGTTTCTACAAGACGTCTTGTGATGCATCCGCTATAGCTAATATGATGAAGTCGAAGTTGTCGACCATGAGCACGGTTCGCATCGTGGTTTTTCTCACTCTTGACTTCTTCCATGAGGTAGGTTTCATGGGGGAAACCTTTCTTTTCTTTGAGGGATTAGCCTCATCAACAGGATCCCTAGGCGGTGTTACTTCTCCTTGATTCTGGTGATCTTATTTTCCATTGGTCTCTTCTTTATCTACTTCTTCATCACCTTCTCGTCCAGGTGATACTGAAGCACTTTCATCTTATGTACTGCTCAGGTTTTGTACTTCTTTAGTCTTCTTCCTTCTGTTGGTTTCATGTGTGTCATGTTATTTGTGAGTGGCCTCCGAGCTCCCAATTAGTTAAGGATTAGAAATTTTTTCAGGGTCAGCAAGGATAAGGAGGTTTGTTGACCAGTCCTTAGTTATCTCCTCAATGTCCTCCTCTGTGAGAGTATAGTATGACTGAATCTCTTCTTTCTACTCATCTTCACGCGTAGTGATATAAATGAAGTGTCGATCTACATGGAACTTCATGAGTGATTTGAACTGGTGCATGGTGTTCAGTGTCATGCGAGGGACAACCCTGATAACCCTATTCAACTGGAGATAGTATGTATGGAATACTGTGTTCGACTACCACTGTTTTCCCATATCACTCGAGTACCAGAGCGTGGCGAACTTCACAGCGAGTGGCTCAAACGACTCAATGTCCAAGAAGGTCGCACCTTTCATCATCTCCCAAGCAGTAAACACTATGAGGATCACGAGCCAGCTAAAGTGGAACTCATATCCATGATCCCGAGATTCACGGCAACCCATTTCCAGTTGGTTGACTAGGTACTTCACCCAGTTCATTTGGAGTCCTTCTACACATTTCCTGACGAGGTCAACAATGAAGCCTGTGACCTGTGTAGGTCTGTTCTTTCTCACGAGATTTCCTTCGATCAGCTGGCAAGCCAGGCATATTGCATCATTATGGATGGAAGCTACCTTTTAGCCTCGCTCCCCCTTTTCTACATCACCATAGGTGTTTTTGATCCTCTGTGCCAATGCGTGATCTGTAGCCTTCCCTGGGTAGAAGTCTTGTGGGTTGGGTCCCTGCATGCTCAATCTGGTGATCCTATGGATCAACATTGAATCGAATATGATGCGTTGGTCTAGCCATAGGTAGACGCCATGGTAACATGATAGTAGGACCTTAACACATGAGTTAACCTTCTGGTGCCTTCCAAAGTGTGGAATCTTCATCAAATTCAAGAGGGTGGACTGCGTGAGGTTCATAGTCCATGGCTTGGGGATTATTTTCAAGTTCTTTCCCTTCGTCCTGGTCAAATAATTGTAAGGAGAGAGCATTATGTAGTTCTTGTGGTCCCCTAGGTTGAAGTCATTGAATTTTAATATTGTGATCTTATCTTGTTGCGTTCTAACTGCATGTATCCCCTTCGGGAGGTATGCAGTAACCATGGTGTAATCAAAGTCTCTTGGGACATTTCCATGACTCACTATGCCAACCAAAGAAGGGATGTAGTCAGGATTAACTTTGCATTCGCTAAGTCATCTCGATGCTTGGTTCTTTTCTCTGCTACAGGTCGGGATGGTTCAGATCTTCAAGCAGTCGACGGGGAGGCTTGCACTCCTTTCGTCAATGAGGCCTGAATTCCAACGGACATCACCTTCTCAGCCATAAGGTCAATTAGAATTTATTCGATGAATTTCTCTACAACACTGAGCTCGTCTGACATGCACACTTATATCGGATAACTCAGGTGGATGAATGAGTTCTCAAAGCAATAAAACAGGTGTCGATCTCAATAAACACAATGCAGTAGTAATGAGTTGGCTAGGATAGAATTCACAAAAGTGTTTTCGGTGCAACAGTCAATGTAATAAATAGAAAGTGGTGTAACAAATCTATCCAACCAATGAGATGCCTTCATCAATGCGATTATGTCCATTGCAGCATGGTCCCAACGGTTTGATGGCAAGATTTTTGGTCATAACTGTTGTTCTAACCATTTGGGGCGTCGAGCTAACAGTTATAATGCTTTCAACGGCTATATCGCTTCTCCATGGGGAGGTGCCATGTTGCACTATTTTGATATCTCAACAAAGTTCTAGTTTTGAAAACCTTCCTTCTGCGAAGTCCCTTCTGGAACATTCTACAAATTTTCTATATTTTCTCTCTTCTTATTGATATTTCTAGCCTTCTTCCCTGTAATCTTCTTCACGGTATTCCTCTTTCCATTTTGATTCTTATCTCCTTTTAGCATAGTAACTTTGCATTGTTGAGCTTCTTTCATAAGGTTCAAGGGAAATACTTATTCTCTACTTGGGGTAGGTACTCTACTCTTCAGTGAGTCTTCTTTTGTTCTTTCAACTTTGACATCCAAGTTTCTAGCTCTGAATAGCTTTGATCTGTTCTCATGTTCTTCAATCAAGTGTGCTATCCTCCTAGTCATGAAATCTTTTAATTCTTGCTTCTTTTGTTCTAAGACTTCCTCTTCTTTTCTTCTGGCCTGATCTTTCTCAATCCAAGTTTTTCCTAGTAATATAGAAAATGGGGCATTGTTCTCAATAAATTTAACAACCTCAAAAAATTCCTTTGTCGTAGTTCCATGAGCACTCATAGATATTTGGGTGAGTCTTCCACATAGGTTTATCAGCTTTCCTCTAAATAATCATATTCCTCCTAATGAAGGAATCATAGCAAGATTTCCCAAAATTTCTCAAGTTCTTTTTGTCATGATATTCACCAGTGTTCCCTCATCCAAAACACAGTCAATGTCGAAGTCTCCTATTCTTGTTGCTATGCATTCTTTTTATTTGAAGATATCTAATAAGTTGATATTTTTGTGATCATTTAAGGTGTCTTTCATTTGTAGCAATACATTCTCTTATTCTTTCTGGGATTCTTCCATGGTCTTAGTTTCTTGATCTTCCTCGGGGTTTTCTTGTCTCATATTCATTCTTTCAACCTTAGCAATCATTACAGGGAAATCCAAACCTTCATGATCCATAGCTTGACAACAAAGACAACTAGGTACTTTATCAGGGCATTCCTTAGCAAGGTGTCCCAAGCTTCTGCAATTATAACAAAGGGTTAATCTTCTTTTTCTTTGAAATGATCCCCAGCCTTTCCTATATTGTGCACTAGGATCATAGTAGCTATCCTGCAATAAATTATTTCTAGGGTCCTGCATCCATTTGTTAGTCCAAACATTATTTATATGCATAAAAATAACATATCTTTCATTATTTCTATCAGATCTACTCATATCAAACATTCTTTCATCTAGTTGTGTCCTATTTTTCAACCTAAGACAAAATTTATCAAACATACCTAGATCCATACTTTTGAAACAAAAATTTCCACTTATCTTACCTTTTCAATCAAAAATTTTCATTGTTCTTACCTTTATCAGAGCACAAAGCTTCAAGATCTTACCTCCTTTCTTTAGATATGATTTTTATTCTTAGCATAGAGCTTTACAAGTCAAGTATAATATTGTGCACTAGGGAAACGGATCTAAGCATAGAGATCTATTTTCTTTAGTTTCCAGCAATCACAGTTTTAGGTCTCGACAACAAAACCATTTGTTGGCACAAGGGTAAACCTAGGGTTCAACGCTCAAGAGCACACCAAAAAAACCCTAACTACTGGCCCTTTACCTGTGAAGCAAATGAAGTCTCACCCAAGGTAGATGCAGGAGTGGTTGCAGGACTCCAGTGTTTGCAAACTTAGCTGGGACACAGATCTGTGATTATAATATTCTATCAAAGCACTTAGCAGTTACATTCCATCAGTATTGACTTCGCAGAGAAAACCATAATTATAGAGTAGCACAGTATTCACTTATATCTAGTATATTCAATCACTAAGCACATTCACATAGATTAGATCTACCACTTATTCATATTGTTAAGCACAAATCATCACAGATCTATCTATCATTTATATTACATCAAAGCACTAAGCAAGTAAACACAAATCACATCAATACATCGCACAATAGAAACACATGATATACGTGGTTCACCCCAGTGTGGGGCTACATCCACCAACTCTTCTCTTCTTTATTAGGCTCTTCCAATATTCTTACATGCACCAAGCCACAAATCCAACTCCACATAGGACAGGAGATCTACGCACACCTCGCCAAATCCTCCTTCCCCGAGTTAGGTCACAACACAAAGCCTTACACAGTTCGTGCACAAAACCTCTTACACAACACTCACACTTAGCTCTGCCAACCCTAACACGTTCATGCACAAAGCCAACTAGCCATGCACTAAGTCGATCAATGACTAGTAACTACTTCTCACATCGCCTAGCTACTTATTTATATCTTACAAAAAGGCCCTAATCATGGGTAAACCAATAAGCCAACATCCTCATACCCGTTACATAAGCCCAAAACCCAAAAATCCCTAAAAAGGGGCCGAGATCTCGTGATCTCCGCTTCGACTTGCACTCCGCCTTATACATCCTGTCGACGTCCCAAAAGTAGGTCAAACACGACCAAGGATCCTCAAAACTTGGTCAAGGGCCAACACCATCTTTTAGAGAGCCTAGGAAGGTTGAAGTGGGTGGGCAAATGCCAAGACCGCCACCTATGGAATGTTGGGGTTGTAAAGGGAACCATGGGTATAGATATTGCCCCCACAGAAATGATAAAGTGAGAGTTTTCCACAACAACAGTCTGAAACAGTGGAGGGAATGGGCAGTATAATCTCAAAGATCTACGCAGCCCTAGAAAACAAGCAAGCTGAATATCAGTCGCACATGATTGAAGTGGAAGGTATGATTAACAACCATGCATTTACTATTTTAATTGATTCAGGGACTAGCCATAGTTATATAGATCCTAGAGTAGTGGAAAGTTTGCAATTGTCGAGAAGCAAACATGAAAATTCTTGGTTAGTGTTGTTGGCTACAGAAACCAAGAGAAAAGTCATTGAGTTAGTTAAGTCTTATCCAGTGGAAATGAATGGACTGAGCACAATGGTTGAATTGAATGTTATTCCTTTAGGTTCTTATGATTGTCTAATTGGGATGGATTGGTTGGACCAATACCATGCCATATTGGATTGTCGTAACAAGGCATTCACTTGCCTGGATGAGGAAGGACATCAGAAAACAGTCCAAGGAATTCCGAGAGTTGTTGCTATCAGAGAAATCTTAGCAATGCAACTGAAGAAGTGATACAGGAAAGGCTGTCAATTATTTGTAGCCCATGTGGAGGAAACACCTAAGGATAAGGTGTCAAGTATTGGAGATCATGCGGTACTAAAGGAGTTTGAATATGTATTCCCGGAGGTACCCAGACTACCCCCGAAAAGAGATATTGACTTCTCTGTAAACATGATGCATGGAGCAGCTCCAGTGTCGAAAGCTCCTTACATAATGAGTACGCCAAAACTGAAAGAGTTGCAATTGCAGCTTGAAGATATTTTGAAGAAGGGGTATATATGCCCAAGTGTGTCACCTTGGGGTGCCCCGGTCCTGTTCGTGAAGAAGAAGGATGGGACGTTGAGATTGTGCATTGATTTCAGAAAATTGAACAAAGTAACTGTAAAGAACAAATATCCTCTATCGAGGATTGATGACCTCTTCAATCAGTTGAAGGATGCAAAGATATTTTTGAAGGTAGACCTCAGGTCGGGATATCACCAGGTAAGGATAAAGGATGAATACATCAGAAATACTGCCTTTAGAACAAGATATCGTCATTACGAGTTCAAGGTGGTGTCATTTGGACTGTCGAACGCACCCATTGTTTTTATGTGCCTAATGAATGTTGTATTCAAGGACTATCTAGACAAGTTTTTCATAGTATTCCTGGATGACATTCTAGTGTATTCCAAGTTGGAGGAAGAGCATGAATAGAATCTGAGGATGCTGTTGCAGGTTCTAAGAGAGAACCAACTGTATGCCAAGTTGAGAAAGTGCTCATTTTATCAGGAGCAAATCCATTACTTGGGGCATATTATTTTGAAGGATGGGATAGTTGTAGATCCTGAGAAGATTGATTCAAGAATCGTGAACTCAGGAGTCCTAGTGACAAGAGTTCGAGACTTTCCATGGTGGAAACCCTGGGATAGATCTGGACCGCCCGATCTCGGGAGGCCACGTGTCATAAGATTACCCATTTCGAGAAATCAGGGATCAGGGATTCGGGAGTTCTGTTGACAAGAGGTCGGGCTCTCGCATTGATAAATCCCGACGAAAATAAAACTGTGGTCATATGAGAAGAGGTCATATCGACCAAGGCATAGCCCAGGGGGAGATAATTTCCAACCGAGGCATGTTCGACACTTCG
>JASDQU010371420.1:43110-59730 GCA_032191745.1 Picea mariana | reverse complement strand
ACATACATGAATGAATGAGAAGAGGCCCTTGCCTTTCCTTTATAATTTTTTCTAACCTTGTCCCTCCAAAGTGACATTCATTTTATTAATATTTAATTAATTAATTAAATCACTTTAATTAATTAATTAACCTTTTTACCTTTGAAAAGCTCTTTATCTCTCCTTGTGGCTTCCCTGGCCACTGAAAGTCACTTCTAGCCATCCCATCCTATAGTGTTTCTCCTCCCGATTCCAATGATCTATTACACTAAGAGGTTCCTCCAAGTAATGTGCCCAAAATGACCTCTTAAGTGAATTCCATTGACTTATAGCTCAAAATAGTCAAAATCATGGAAATCGTCGGAATGCAACGAAACCAAAGCCAACCTGTGTGGAATAGCTCATAATGATGGAATATGATGATCAATGCAATATGGACCCTTGCACTCACTATAACATCCATATGGATACTCTGGTCATCATAAATATCTACACTGTGATGATGTCCCAAAGTGGGGACATTACAGTCCTCCCTGCTAGAAAATTGCTTGACCTCAAGCAATACCCAAGTCCCTCCAAGTAAAATACCAAGATTCCATGTCCACCTGTGGGATACATAGTGGAACCCATCCAACGATGAAAAATAGTACACTCCACCCCCTGGATCCCATATCAGGAAGTGAACTGCAATACTCTGTGAAGCATAGTCCTGAAAGATATCACCCCTGTGAACCTCCTGCACATGCCACATGGCCTCATCTCAGAATGAGTCCATCCTCCAAATCTCTACCAAGATCCACATAGCCTCCATCAACTGCACATGTTGATTCTAGAATGAGGTACTACAGGACCTCATGAGACACCCTCAAGTATTGTGCTCCCCTCAACACTAAAGCTAAGTGGAAAGTTAGAATAACTTTCCCCTGCAAAGGTCCACTCGCCCCTGTCAGTCAGTGAAATGTTCACTCTTGCAATCCCTGGGTCCCATGCTAACCTTTGTCAATGATCCTCCTGCTGACACTGCACTACTCTGACCACAACTTTCTGTCCCCTGCATACATACTGGATCCTCAATCTGAAATACCTGTGACCACCAAACTTGTTGCCCAGAAAGTATATCGGCATAGACACCTTTGTATAAGAAATACTTGTCTGAACATATCCATGCCCTATCATGATGGTCAAGAGGAAGAAAGGGTCTCGCCCCATAGGACAAGTACCTGCAGACCCACTCCAACCCAAACAAAGGTGTAGTGTGTGGCTCTCTGGTGCAACCTGGGTCAACATGAAGTGAAACATTCGGCTCACCCAATGAACTCCCGGATCCCATGGAAAACTTGGAAGTTTATCACTTCCAATCGCGTCTAACTACTCCTGTGTGATACTGATCACTGTCAGAAGATCTTTGTGCTCATCTGCTATCCTCCTCATGCTACTGTCAATGGTAAATGTGTCGAAGAAGGATACCAGGCATAACTGCAGCTGACTGTAGGACTGGAAGGCATCACATGCTTGGGTCAATCCCAAGGATTCTACTAGAAGCTCGTCCATCGGTATCCAAGATAAGTACTCTCTTGTGGACACCACCAAATCCCAACCATCCAGTACAACCGGAAGTAACTCCTCCAACTGCTGCTCAACCAACCTCAATCTCTCATCTCCCATGCAACTACTGATATGGTGAAGGTGATCTCTCATAACTAGGTGTTGTTGCAAAGGAGTGACATCTTCATGCTCTCCAAGGTGTGTCTCCTCTCTGCAAGGCACTATACCCCTCTGAATGCCACCATACATCTCAGCATGACTTTGTGAACTATCCCTCATCATCATATGCTCCGGCCTACTCATGTCGTCTCCTGCAGACTCATGCTGCATCCTCAATCCAAGGCATGCTATGGGATCAACCTCTACATGGAGGTCAACCACTCCCAAGACACAAATGGAAGTGTCCCCCATCAACTAGTGCTCCTCTACTAGATCATGAACATCCTCTATCAATGTGACTGAATGATACATCTGAGTGTCCACTAGGACAGATGAAGTGGATTTCTGATGAATCTCCTCAAGAGACCCATCTGATCTAGACTCTGATTCTTGAAGGGTAGTTTGTGTGCCTCTCAAGAATCCTTGAGTGCTCTCCAGCTCTCGAGTGAGTCGGTCTACCTTCAACTCCTGCCCCCTCAAGGCCCTATGATACAACTCGCCAATCCCTAGTAGGTAGTCCCTGTCTGTCAACAACTGCTGGTAGTCAGTCCTCATCATAGACACTCTCTCCCGGAGAGTGTGAAAATCATCCATGAAAAATCCTCCGTCTGAGCCACCCTGTGCCACTGATTCTCTCCAACAGTAATCTTCCATCCCTGCATGCATGTCATCAATACGTCTAGTGGCTGCCCTGATCATAGCCTCACTAACTTTCAACTATGCTACTAAGTGGTGTGACTCCTGATCATGGTCATACTGAGGTGCCATATGAGACCCCTCACTGCTAGTGTCAGTCTTGCTAGTGCCAACTCTAGAATCCATAAAACACCCTCTGCATAAGATGACGTGCTGAACTTTCCACTATCTACTGTGCTGCTGGGTACTCCAGTATGCCACTGCATCCCATGACTAGATGCCATTTCTCCCTGACTCACATTGTATCATGTATGAGCAATTGTATCCTCCTGTGCACTCAACCTGCTACTATCATTTGCACCTGGATCCCATAGAGGTGTATCCAGACACGTGCTATGGTCATCCTGACTACTAAAAAGTGCATCCTCATCAATGCAGACCGATCCTAGAAGTAAGTGCTCCATCAACCCGTCAGCCTCTACAATCTGCTCAACTAATGGAGTCTCCAATAGTTGTGACTCAATCCCCTCAGGATGATCTGTATGTGTAAGGTCCCCTGCCTCTACGTCATGTACCTCCTCCTGGACCTGTGGGTCTACCTGTCCATGGTGTGAAACCCTCCCACTAGTCTCATCCATCATACCTAACGTGCCACTGATCTCCTCATGTGACGTGGCTATCATGGATGTCTGAACAGGTGACAGATGTGTCACGACTCCCATAGGAGGCTCATCATCTACAGATGTTAACATGTGTGACTCTTCACTAGAGTCACCACTCTGCTGAGATGTAAAAACATCCATGGTATGTGATATGTCTGCTGGTACACTGGTGCTATCGTCCTATCCATCCAATTGCCTATCCACTATACAAAGGTCATCATCCTCCTCAAGCGTGCAAGCATCACTAGCCCCTGTGCAAGAGTCATCATCAGTATCCTCTGAAGTAGAGTCACTATCACTAGCCTTTGTGCCAGAGTCACTGCCATCATCTGACTAGTCTGAATCCTCATCATCACTACCATAGTGTACCTCAATGATATGCTTCTTACCCTTACCCCTACACCTATGATTTGGTTCCCAAGGCACCTTGCAACTGTAGAAAAGTTACATGCTCCTAATGGGTGTGGGGTTTATCTGTGATTCCTCCCATGCAATGTATTCCTCTGTTTGTTTGACTTGGAATCTAATCTCATCTTTGCTCCACCTAGGATATTTCAAGGATAAATATTGTCGGAAGGTTATTGAGGCCCTAGTTTCCTCACCAAGGTCGTAGTAGTATTCCCATCTACTACGTACAGTATCTCTAATAAAATCCACAATATCCATCTCCTTCCAACTATCCATAAAGACCCCTCAGGTTTGCAGGATTTAGGCCCTCATACCACTGTAATGATCCTAAGCCATTATGCAAGGATCATCATGGTTTTGGTCTCTTTTTTTAAACTTTTTATGAGTGAGGTATTTCGTGAAACATTTTGTTGATCTATTTGTTTACTTGTGTTTATATGTGTGTATGAAGCAAAGAACAAGAATAGACAACCATGGAACATACCTCAACCATATGCAATAAGATAGACAAGCCAAAACATATCAAATCTTCTTTATTCATAAAATAGAAGAACCTGCTACAATGGAGATGTTGATCTAGAATGCTCAACAGATGGCCAAGATGATAGACAATAAATAACAAGTATGAGCTGCTACAAAATTATCCCGCCAATACAAAACAAGCCTCCAAAGGCTGGATAAGCGATGAATACCAATGCCAAGTGCCAAACCCCTCACGCTAGAAGATGCCATGCTCTGCTGGATAACTGAAGCTCATCAACAATTCGGCCCTGGTGCCAAAGATGTCCAATCGTATCAAGAAAGGTGTTAAACAGTAGATCAGGTGATGGTAAGAATAACCCAGGTGCCTGAATCTCCAAGATCCCTCTCAATCTCTGTATATCTGAAATCCCCCACTGAATGGTGTGTCCCACTGGATGACTGAAGCCCTAGATAATTTGGCCTTGCTGAAGGAGGCCTCCAAATGCTCTGAAACTCTCTAGAAATATAGATCAGGACACTGCAAGTCACTAGGTGAAGTCGTAGGGTCAGATCTGAAGTGTAACCCTTCCAAATTGACTAGATCTGAATCTCAAAAACACCCTCCTTCTCTTCAATTCGTCCCACTGCTCACGAAATAATCTGAGCCATAAATCTCTCTCAGGAAGCACTAGATCTGATTTCCAAGGCTCTGCAATGAAAAACCAACTGATAGAATCCTCAAAGGCCCTACCAATCTCCTACAATGAACCTCTCTCCAAAGATGGTGTGCCCCCCCTGCTGGAAACCCCCAATGGTGTGCCTTCCTTCTCTTCCTGTGCCTTTGGCTATGTAGAACCCTCCTGCACTAATGTAGAACTGAGCTAGAATGGCGTGGGAGAGTATTGCATCTCCGAGACCAATCTTGGGACAAGCTAGGTGGAATATTTCACCACTGAATCGTCCTCTAGGGTTTGTTAAGTCAAAACCCTCAAAACCCCCAATGTTGGGCTCACTAGCTAGAAGCCAAAAATCAAAAGATAAACATACATGAACGAATGAGAAGAGGCCCTTGCTTTTCCTTTATACTTTTGTCTCACCTTGTCCCTCCAAAGTGACTTTAATTTTATTAATATTTAATTAATTAATTAAATCACTTTAATTAATTAATTAACCTTTTTACCTTTGAAAAGCTCTTTATCTCTCCTTGTGGCTTCCTTGGCCACTGAAAGTCACTTCTAGCCATCCTATCCTGTAGTGTTTCTCCTCCCGATTCCAATGAGCTATTACATTGAGAGGTTCCTCCAAGTAATGTGCCCAAAATGACCTCTTAAGTGAATTCCATTGACTTATAGCTCAAAATAGTTAAAATCATGGAAATCGTCGGAATGCAACGAAACCAAAGCCAACCTGTGTGGAATGGATCATAATGATGGAATATGATGATCAATGCAAGATGGACCCCACAATGCCTCTCAGATACCCCTTCACTCGCTATAACATCCATCTGGCTACTCTGGTCATCATAAATCTCTACACTGTGATGATGTCCCAAAGTGGGGACATTACACTCCCCCTTTGAATAAGTAATAAGTAGACATGAATGTTTTTTCAACTAGGACTCAGCCATCAGTTCCACACATCTTTCCTCTCCTTATATAAGTTAGAATCATAGAGGGAGACAATACCATAAGGATGGTCACCTTGCTTCAGCTCCTCCCACAAGGCTCTTGCACCCTGACCCTACTATTTGATCTTGGAGTTTCTCATTTAGTAGAAAAGAAAATACTCCTCTACCTTCAATGTTTTGAGGTTCTTATTATAGACCCTGATCATATGAAGTTTAGTGCGGTCTATAACTTAAAACCAATGATTTTAACCTCTTGCAAAAAAATCACATCCAATTCATTACTACTCCTTCTAAAAGGCCTTACAATCTCTTTTCTGTCAGGAGTCGACCCCTATCCATATCTAGCAGCGTCCCTTACAACCGAATTTGTTGATCAAGTATATTACGCAATTGATTCCATTTGTCCAGTCGTCAATCCCTAAATAAGGAGATAGGTGAAGCATCTTGTCCCATTTTGGCTTTTGGTACATCAATACGATAGTAGTGTGGCTTAATAATAGTTATAGATTACACATCCTCCCCTGTTCCTTTTGGTACATAGGAATAATTTGGAGCATAGGTAACGTAAGAAGTAGTTGAAGCTGTAGATTACCCAATTTCTTAAGTAGTTTACTCGGTCGATTCATATTATCATGGTTCACTCGTGATCGTGATCCATTTAGAGCTTATAGAAAGCTATGAAAAGGTTTCTAATACATTAGTGGCAAAGGTGGGTACACATTTATATGATACAGTTGATCATGTCAATGAATTAGAAGCAAGGGAGACACCCCACCATCAATGTCATCCATTGATCCATCTTACCCAACATCATTTGATCTGGTCAGTTAGAGAGAGAGAATCAAAGGTAGCTACTACTAGAGAAGCAACAATTCATTTTGTAGATAAAGCAACTTATTCAACCAAGAAGAAGCAACAAGAGCAACACATCATATATGTGATTCTATTTATTCTGTCGATTCAGTTCTTGATTCCTATAAATAGATAGCTCCATTTCGTGATCGAGGTGATTCGGATGCTCATGGTATAGATTCATATGTTCTTGGTCGTGATCCATTTCCTTATGATCATTATCCATATGTAGAAATAGAAAAGTGAACCATGAAAGCAACATAAGCAAGGGTTGGTGTAGTAGATACAGTTGGTTCAACAATGGATTCAGTTGATCCTGTTGGTTCAATAGATTTAGAAGATCTAGACCCAGATAGATACCCGTTTTGCAAGAAGGAGAAGAACTTAAGTGAGCAAGGGCAGGACCAAAAGGACTATATCGAGAGGCATATCCCGATGAGTGATTTTCTTACCTTAGTGAGCTAAATATTCAGATGTTCCTGATTGTGATCGATATTCATCCGTGAGAGAAATCCATATCGAGATCGAAAACCATTAGCATAGACTGTTGTTATGGTTCCATCCATAAAATAAAAGGTAGCACCCATGGGTTCAATAGCCAGAGTAGCACCCCCACTAGTAGAAGGTCGATGTAGAGATGTCGTAGCTAGGGTGGATTAAGAAAATGTTGATTGAGGTCAATACCCATCAACAAAGGCAAAGGCATAAGCAATAGCAGACCTCGTTGTTGAAGCAGAATATTCAATATTAGTATATCCATATCCAGATCCAAATCTAATAGCATAACCAGATGCATACCTAGGGGGAGCATACTTGGTAGCAATAAATTCTTCTATTAGAGCTCGAGCATATCGAATAGTAGATCCAAATACAGAAGCATAGGCAGGAGAAGGAGAAAAGGAAACAAAGGCGGATAGAGAGCTAGGAGAGACAGATGCTAGTGGTATAGAGTCAGATGCTCATGAGTCAGGGGATCATGGTAGGGATGAAAAGCCTTACGCATACCTTCCATTTCAAGAACCAGAAGCACCTGTAGAAAAGGTGGAAGGAACAGTTCAAGGTCCATAGCAGTAGACCTGCCCCCTAGTTGTTGACCTTGATCCATTTCTTTAAGAAGATCTAGTAGTTTATTATTTTGTTTGAGCATATCCAGTTCCATATCCATATACAAAGTCTGTTCGAGAGCCATAAGAAGAATAGGAAGCCAAAGCATTTCTTCACCACCAACATCAATAACAATAGAGGAAGGAGAAGTAGTAGAGGTAGTGGGTCTTTAGGTCATAATCAGTCACAGGTGTAAGTTGTCGTTGCAAATCCCCTAGCGACAGAGTAAATAGAAAATCTAGGTCAAGATACATGGAATACATTATAGAGTTGATGGCATACCTTCCATAGAGCCTCATCCATCAAACCATATACTCATGTTCTTAGTTGATTTGAGGAAGGCCCTGTGGGGCTAAGCGCTAGCGAGGAGCCTATCATCTCCCTTCTACCTATGTGTCCATCAAACTGTACTCTTGTTAAGCACTTGTACCCTATCAAATACCTAGAAGCTAAGAGATGTCATCGAAGCTTCTCGAGTTATCCAAGCTTATTGAGTTATCCAACCACACCACTCACTCAGAGATAGGAGATGTTATCGAAGCTTATCGAGTTAGCTTCTCGAGGAAGCTAAGAAAAACCTGATTTGGGGGTAAAGTGGCGATCAAAATCATTCAAATGGTGGCTCCATTTCAGTGGGAATCTAAGTGCAGATTGGTCTGATTACCTTCCACTCAGTTAGGTAGAGTAAGATCAGTTGGTCTGATTACCTGTCATGCTAAAGTTTGTTACCTCTTCCTCTTTGTGAGCATAGAGACTAGAGACTACTGATCTTACTGATCTTACTGATATGATTGCTGTGACCTGCCCAAAGACTATTGATATTGCTGATTTGATTGTTGTTACTTTACCTCCCATTGATCCGATTTTTGTTACTTTACCTTCCGCTAGAGAAATAATATGATTGTTATGTCTTTCCTTGTGATCGAAAGTTCTCTATAATGCCCCAGATTGGATGCCATCAATCATATACCTTTTTTAGTCCCCGTATGCAGGGTTTCCATCTGTGAGAATCACACTACCCCAGCCGGGATCCTCGTGTCCTATATCATGGTTGATTAGACTAGTTGATGTGAATTTCGAAACACGATTCATTATACAATGCGATAGTTTTGTTACATTCCTGGTCATTTTCCCACTAAAGATTTACTATTGACGATCAAGGAGAGAACTCTAATAACTGCTATTAGAATGAGGCAGTTAAGGAGCAAGCTATCTAGTGACTTAGGGTGAGGAGAGATCCCAGAGTACTGCTAACGTGACGAGGCGGTGAAAGAGTAGCCATCTAGGGAAAAGAAGTAGGGAAGAGACCCTAATTACTACTATTAGTTGGTGCATCTATAGAGAAGCTATAGAGGGGAGACGTTGGGGGAGATAGCCCTAATTACCGCTATTAAGTGGTGAAGATCTGGAGAAGATAACAAGGGGAAATGTTGGGGAAGAGAGCTCTGATTACAACTATTAGAATAGGTGTTACACATGAAATTTGCACACCTAGGTACCTCGCCCTAAGTACCGTAAGTGTCATGTAGGTGTCTCATACACCTTGACACCATGGAATAACCTATGTCACAATCCCTAGTCAATGTGGAGGAGGGATATATTACATGAAGGCCAAAATACCAAGTGCACATGAAGATTATTATTATTCATGAAAAAACAATTAATTAAGTGTGAGAATCCACCTCACATTTGGTTTCCTATTTTTTAGGGAAGGTGGAGGATGTCATGGATGGCTGAAAGATTTCCTCCTTAAAATCCTTGAGAGATATTTCCTCCCCAAAATCCTTAAGAGATATGTTCTCCCTAAATATCTTAGAGATCCCTTTTTTAGTGGATCTGATGAGTGATCCTCTCCATGGTGGTTAAGCCTCCAAATCATATATAATGAGGGATTTCCATGGAGGAGGGGGAGATAGAGGAGTTTAGAGATACCGAAATTATGATCTCATGAGAAGTGAGAGAGAGTTATTAGTGAAAAGTATTGTCATTTTGATTGTGGATCACTCGAGCAAGGGGTTGGACAAGGAGAGCTTGGTGAGACTACTACATTTGCATCTACACTTTGTAAGCACCTTATTTTGTTCTCATTAATACATGCACTTGGCCTGTTTCCTTCACTATTGTGTAAATTTTCATGAACTTGTCTCATGGATAAATCTAGTTTTAAACTAATCATGGTAGAATAGGAAGTATGCTTTGTCTTTGTTGTTTATTGGATTGCAGGACTCATTGAAGAAATTGGAGATCAAGTTCAACTTGGAATGGGCAAGGGAAAACTTCATAAAAATGTAATCATATCTTCTTACTCATCTCTATTGATTATCTTAGCTATGTTTAAAGGAAATTCAGTGTTCAAAGTTATCACTTTTCTGTCTTGGTCATAAGGGGTCTGAAATCCAAGAGGGAGTTTACCTGTCTATAGGGGAATATTCCTACAACAGAAATTCGTGACTCCATTGGGGATCAAAATATATTTATCTTTCCTTGGATTTTACCTGCCCTTTTCCCACCTTTAATATAATTTTTACTATTTGTTTATGATCCATTACCTTTCTCCCATCTTCACTAGCAATTTCACCAATTTCTGTGCATTCTGGGTGAGTTTTTATTTTTATTTTTTTGGCTCTTTCTTGAGGTTATAGAAAGATCAACGCTCCCCTGTAGGACATATAAGAGAACTAGAGATCCCATATAGTTCTTTACATAGCGCTGCAATGCTCTGTACCCTTGAGACAGGGAGCGTTGGTCTCCTTCTTGGATGATTTTTTCCCTCTTCTGCTCAGATTTTTTTAGCCTGTTTTTTGGAAGTATTTACCCAGAATATTTATGTTGGTTTGTGAAGTTATTTAGGTTTCTATTTGTTTCTTATCACTCCCTATTGGATTGATTGGAGCTTGAAATTTTTTCATAAATGTGAAATTTCCCTTTCTAGTTGCTTGTTTTGTCGAGACAATTTGAGTATTTTCTCTTTCTCTCTGTCTTTTCTTGGATGCTTCTCTGCATTTTCTTGTACTCATTGAATTCTTGTTGGTTGTCAAATCCTTGATTGAGTTCTTGTTAGAAAAGTTTCTACTTGTTTCCTTTCATACCTCACTGCTTTTATTGCATGCTTTGTTTGAAACCTTTGTCGCTTCGTGTCTTTTTCATCCGCATATGACTCTTTCTTCTGATTGAAAGTTGTGGAGCATTGAAGGATTTGAATTTAATTTATTTATACCTTAAATTCAAACAAATATCATAGTTTCATTATTTCTTTTTGGTACTAAAACTAGCTTGCATTTGAAGTAGCAAAATTGCATGTTTTTTGGCATTTCGAGACATTGCACATCTGGGAATGATAAAAATTTTATCCTTCTCATAATATAAATTTCCTCGAAGTGAAATATTTGCACTCTCATTTATTTCCATTGTTTAGAGTCGGTCAAAACATCATTTAGTCCACACCATTTTCCTCTTGAGTAAACAACAACCTTAAAAATCAAGCACTAAACTAAAATTTATCAGACATTTTTACATTTTCTGGTAGCAAACCTACATTAGCTTAGGGTGTAGGGATTTGGAATAGGTGTGAAAGATAAATTTCCAAAGCTGTAACAAACATAGAATCTTGAGTTAGGGAGCGGTGAAATCCATTTACTACATTTTGTCCTGGGAATCCCTTCTAACACAAGGGTCAACCACGAGGTCGCGTTAGGGACGACATAATTACTCACCCTGCTTTGTTGGTCTTGGTGTAGATATTGTGCATATTATTGGGGGTCACCTGAGGTTATACCCACGATTATGTGTGGGAGTGTCTCGAGTTGATTTCAAACTAGATACCCTTTTTCATGAAAAGGGCCTGCTCTAGAAAAAACCAAATTCTTCTTTCTATGATAGCAGGTTTGGGCCACATAGGATACACATAAATGAAACACCCATAGTTCACTTCTATTTACATAATAAAAAAAACTATTGCTAATGGAAACTCTATTAGACATGACAGATGAGGGATGAGCATGAGTGAGCCGAGCCCATGAGGCTCTATAAAGGATATAAATCAGAGCTATTACAATCATGTCAATGAATAGAATTTTGATTCCAATTGATTGACAAAAGGAGAAGAATTTCACAGAGGCACTAGGACCAGAGAAGCAGTGGCAAAGAGACCTTTAATCTAGGGGAGTTGGGTGGGTGCTTCCTACTCTCCACTTGTATTTTGGGCTTCTAAAGGGGAGTAGTGTACCCTTTCCAGGATGTTGAAGCCAACTCCCTCCAATGTGGCATAGAAAACTAGCTAGCAAACAACACCTTGGAAGGAAAGGAAAAATGATTCGACAATTGTTGTCGATCAAAGTGCTAGCCTAGAGCTAATAGTATTGACTGAACCATTCTGATTTCTAATGAATTAAAGGGCCCGACATCACATCACGGAGTTGTTTTCCCTGTCCAGTAAACATTGTAATGATAACTCCAAATATATTCCCCCCATCCGCTCCTACGATATTTCTTCTGAAGGGGAAGGTAAAGCACCTTCATTTCGTAGCTAGCAGAAGGTCAAATCGGAGATTGTAGTTACCTTTTTGTTTTTTATTTTTATTTTCCTTAGAATTGCTACAAGGTGAGTTAAGGTTATCCCTATACTCAATTTCCTCTTGAAAGATAAAGAATAAGTTGATCAAATTAAATTCAATTCTAACATATAGTATAGTTGTTTTGTATTATAGTAAAAACAAATAAACCTAACAAACTATGGGAAGGAAGGCAAGGTGGGGTTGGGGTTGGAAAATGTTCAATCAAATAGTACAAATATTGTTGTTGATAGGAACTACCTGCTAGTCAGCCTATCTATAATAAAAATAGAGTTCTTTGACCAACCAGTTGGGGCCGACCTTAAAGCCTTAAATATCAAGTGGTGGGTTGTCGACCCCCATGGGCCTACCTGTTTTCCAAGAAAGGACTATAGTTGAGACCCGACCTGACTTAGTTAGTTAGTTCTTACCGGCCTACCAATAAATGGCATTTTCTTCCTACCTTCCAATCTTAAATAAAGTTTGAAAGCTATATACATAATATATAGTTTAGTTCCTTCCCTCTTTACTCATGAAAGTTCAACTATAGATGTTACCTCACTAACTAAGATAGTACCTGGACAACTAGGAAAATAGGATCTTCCAACCTTACATTCGAAATCCCTTCCTTCCAACCCTTCCAACTAGTATCTTTCCTAATTAGGAAAGTAGTCCCCCCCTCTCTCTTATATGAGAATAACTCTAGTTATTCTTTCTAGTTGCCAACCTTCCAACCTATCCTTCCAACTAGATACCTTTGCTAGAAAGGATAGGGCCTGTCTTTCAATAAAGCCTTCCAACCTTTGCTAGAGATAGGGCCCAGAATAAAGAAAGAAAGGAAACTATAGATAGTTTCCAAGAGCTAATGCAACTAGCAATTTATAAACTAACAGTCTCAAGGGTAGGGCCTGCGATTAAGTAAAGTAGGTTTTTTCTTGGGATCAGTTGGCTCGGAAGCGATAGGAAGTCGGAAGGAAGGAAACAACAATTGTAGGTAGGTAGGTAGCCTTTATTTTTATTTATTCCATTTCAACTATTTAAATGAAAGGGAATGATCGGGTGGGGAGGTCAACCACTCCAGCCGCTCAAACTGTATGCACGAAGGAAGGGGGTTCACTTGTGAAATGGGACTAGACACGAGATTTGCACCCTCCTTTCCAATCAATGATAACAATATATATTCAATATTCAGATGATTCTGGGGGTTTGAAAATAGCTAATCCCTTTATGAATTCATTTCTTGTGTCCATTTCATTCAATGGAAGAATAGTTAAGCATATCATACCATACATATTGGGTAGGGAAGGGTAGGGATGAGTCAGGAATCCATCCAGTTGGTTTTGATGATGGAGAGACCTTGGGTGGGATCCCCAATAGATATGGGAGGGAACCACCTTGGCACGAAAAATGTAGGGGGTATGGGGGGTTTCTCTTTCCCCCCAACTGCTTTCACTTTCTTCAATGAAATTCCTGCCAACAGCTGATATGACGAGCTACGCGAGGTGATACCACAAACCAAGCGTAGAGAGGGTAGGTTCTACCTGGCTGGACATGAGCTATTCTCAGGGAGGGAAGGTTAGACTGACCCTCCAACATAGGTTTGTGAAAACTTCAGGTAAGTAGCGGTTTTACCTATTATTGGATTCGAACCAATAACTCTCGATGTATGAGAGTGATACTCTAACCACTGATTTAAGTAGGTTCATTATAGTCTATTAATACTTGTTGGGGGACACCCAAGTAGTGATTCCCTCCAGGTGGGTGGTCAATATGATGGTAGAGCTGGTAAGTTTTTGTGTACTTCTAACTCAATCGATTGTCATGTAGAAGGGGTTCCAGGTCACTCGAGTGTGAAGCTAACCAAAAAAGGAGTTCCAAGACATTCCTTCTTGCTTACTATTGATTGACCTGAGCCCAGGAAAAGAGATCAACACATTATATGCATATATAGTATGTTTCGAATCAAAACGAAACTACTATTAGAAATGGGGGATAAGACCTACACTGGGGTATTTCCCCACCCACTTGCAGTAAGTTTCCTTCCCAATGAATGCTTCGCTAGACCCCAACGAAATAAAGAATCACTATACGTTATTTTCTTTATTTATTTCGTTCCAATTTATTTGAAACGACGACTATCGGTCGGGTGGGTCGTATTCGTTTCGTCGGAACTGAATATTTCATCCATTTTGTTTCTAGGGTGGTGGAGGTAAGATCGGTCAGTTGTTTTGGGATTCGAAGAGTAGAGAGGTTGTAATATCCATCCAATATTACCAAACGAAAAGTTTCTCATGGATCCCAAAAGAAGAAGATCTCCTTAAGCGTGAATGTAGGCAAGGTTAGTTACACTGAACTCATCCAACTATTGGTAGGTGGGTTTCAATTGAAATAGAATTAGAGGCCTCTAATTATTTCTATTGAATTTCATTTTCTATATATAAATCATATCTATCTCAATGGAGGCAAGCATGCATATTTTGTTTTTTTGTGAAGACGATGCATCATCTATTATGGATGTCCCATGATTTATGCATTCATAATTCACCTAACCGAAAATGTGCGTTGAAGCACCCAAAAATAATGAATTAAATTTTATCAAACAACGTGGGGTTCATATCACAATTCCCTCTATAGAAAGAAGATATCGAATTAGATAAAACCATTTCCATGTAACATAATGGTTGAAGAGAAAACGGGTTGGAGCATAGTAACAAATTGATAGTGTGTATAATGGTATGGTTGGTTTATGCCGAAATGACTGCTGAAATGCCCACAAATTCCCTAGCCCTAGAATGAATAGGAGTGAGCAACGATGAGAAGAGTTTATAGATCAATCCGTAGAGCTATCAGGGAAGGGATCCATATATATGAAAGAAATCGTTGGGTCAGTTAATCTCTTTCTTTCGAGGATAACTACTACGAAGGGTTAGTTGGTTTAAAACTATCCCTTTCCAAGCTCATATCATTACCGAGATTCCTTACCTATTTAACAGATTAAGACCTTCATTCAATAGTCAATAGGGCTCCACGATATATCCTAGTGAATTCATTTTATTGAGGAATGACAAACATATAAGATCAATTCACCTTTCCCCAATGTCCTCTTGGAACCAATGTATGTGTTTTGGTCCATTTCCTTATTGTGTAATAACCCTTGCAAAACCATCAACCGATGAGTCTTGTGTGCCTACGTATGGACTTGGCCAAATGATGAGACCAATATCTCACTCACTTTCCTAACCAACGATTCAACACCAAAATTGTCTGTTTCTAAGCCTGCCCCACCATCATGAAGGATGTCTGTGTGCTTGAGTCTTATTTTCCCCTTGGAGTCTGACCAGAATGTTAAATTAATAACATGGGTTTTCTTCTTGATTTCCAAAATAAAACAACCATAACACTTTTTTGAAGTTGAGTCTAGCTTCTTCAGTACCTTGATGTTTGTTCTAGTTTTGTTTGAGGTAGGTTGTGTATCCATTGGGAAATGATGTTCCAAGCGGTGGAGCAATGAGAAAAATAAGTGTGGGCCACCCACTTCAGATGGTAAGGATTCTACACCCACTTGGGTAGTAGAAGATTGTGCTAGCTAATTATGAAGATCAATTGGTGCACTACATGATGTTGTTTCGAAGATACCCACCTCTGTTCAGTAGGTCTCCAACGCTAATAATTTTTTTGAAGGTGGGCCTCCTAATTCTTCTTCCTTGTCACTGCGCTGCTATAGGATGCATGCGAGTAGGTTATATGTATCAGGTTTCAATTCCAATGTGTAGAGTACTTATACCAGATGGAGGGCTCCCAATTGTTGTTTTGAGTGCTTCTCCTCTTTGGGCACTACTCATTATTGCTTCCCTTTCCTTTGAGATGCCATTACACTGCTCATTGGATGTTGAAGATCGATACGATTTGGTGACCCATAAATAATGGTCATCATGATAGAAAGAAGGGGCCTGTTGGTTGACAGGGTGACCCTGTAGTGAACTATTCAATGGAATGTGGATTCAACTGACTTGGAATATTGAGATGTTGGCATGTGAAGTGCATTTGATGGATGATGGAGATGCCTCAATTGTTGGAGATTATGATGCGGATGTTGCTTCTTCTCTTGAAGATATTACTTGTGGTTTTCCACCACATAGATAACTGACCTAGATGGACCTTGGACCTAATTCATATGTTCTCTTAGTAATTCTAGTTAGACTGTTGTTGATGATTTAAAAGTAGGTCAGGTATTTTAATATGCATGCTCAAGGAGGAGATAGATGTCCTAGCTACTGGAACTTTTCCTTCGGGTTCCGCTGTCGTTGGCTCCTTCGAATTCTGATTCTGATCTATATGATTGGGATTTCCTAGTTATTCTCTCCTCTTTTGTGTTGGGATATCATTGTATATTCTTCAAATATCCAAATGCACAACAAGAAAGTAGGTTGAGTCAGGTGTCTCGCCCGCTTATGGAACTACTGAGAATAAATTTTCCGCCCGAGCCTTGGGTGTTTTTGTATAATTAGTAATATCCTTCACATGTGCTCAATAATGTTATATGCCCACCCCTTTCTATGTGATTATGATGTGGGGAGTCATACCTTACCTTTTTAAAATTCTATCTTGAGCTGGTGCTATCTGTATGTGGGATTGT
>JASDQU010371420.1:30934-43034 GCA_032191745.1 Picea mariana | reverse complement strand
ATCTGAAGTGTAACCCTTCCAAATTGACTAAATCTGAATCTCAAAAATGCCCTCCTTCTCTTCAACTCGTCCCCCATAAATCTCTTTCAGGAAGCACTAGATCTGATGTCCAAGGCCTTGCAGTGAAAACCCAAGTGATAGAATCCTCAAAGGCCCTGCCAATCTCCTACAACGAACCTCTCTCCAAAGATGGTGCGCCCCCTCTGTTGGAAACCCCCAATGGTGCGCCTTCCTTCTCTTCATGTGCCTGTGGCTGTATAGAACCCTCCTGCACTAATGTAGAACTGAGCTAGAATGGTTTGGGAGAGTATTGCATCTCCGGGACCAGCTTGGGACAAGCTAGGTGGAATCTTTCACCACCGAATCGTCCTCTAGGGTTTGTTAAGTCAAAACCCTCAAAACACCCAATGTTGGGCTCACTAGCTAGAAGCCAGAAATCAAAAGATAAACATACATGAATGAATGAGAAGAGGCCCTTTCCTTTCCTTTATACTTTTGGCTCACCTTGTCCCTCCAAAGTGACTTTCATTTTATTAATATTTAATTAATTAATTAAAATACTTTAATTAATTAATTAACCTTTTTACCTTTGAAAATCTCTTTATCTCTCCTTGTGGCTTCCCTGACCACTGAAAGTCACTTCTAGCCATCCCATCCTGTAGTGTTTCTCCTCCCGATTCCAATGAGCTATTACACTGAGAGGTTCCTCCAAGTAATGTACCCAAAATGGCCTCTTAAGTGAATTCCATTGACTTATAGCTCAAAATAGTCAAAATCATGGAAATCGTCAGAATGAACGAAACCAAAGCCAACATATGCGGAATGACTCATAATGATGGAATATGATGATCAATGCAAGCTGGACCCCACAATGCCTCTCAGATACCCTTGCACTCACTATAACATCCATCTGGCTACTCTGGTCATCATAAATCTCTACACTGTGATGATGTCCCAAAGTGGGGACATTACACCCCCCCTTTGAATAAGTAATAAGTAGCAAGGAATGTTTTTTCAACTAGGACTCAGCCATCAGTTCCACACATCTTTCCTCTCCTTATACGAGTTAGAATCATAGAAGGAGACAACACCATAAGGATGGTCACCTTGCTTCAGCTCCTCCCACAAGGCTCTCGCACCTTGACCCTTCTATTTGATCTTGAAGTTTCTCATTTAGTAGAAAATAAACTCCTCCTCTACCTTCAATTTTTTGAGGTTCTTATTGTAGACCCTGATCGTATGAAGTTCAATGTGGTCTATAACTTAAAACCAATGATTTTAACCTCTTGCAAAAAAATCACATCCAATTCATTACTACTCCTTCAAAAAGGCCTTACAATCTCTTTTCTGTCAGGAGCCGACCCCTATCCATATCTAGCATCATCCCTTACAACCGACTCTGTTGATTAGGTAGATTACGCAATTGATTCCATTTGTCCAGTCGTCAATCCCTAAATAAAGAGATAGGTGAAGCATCTTGTCCCATTCTGGCTTTTGGTACATCAATACGATAGTAGTGTGGCTTAATAATAGTTATAGATTACACATCCTCCCCTGTTCGTTTTGGTACATAGGAATAATTTGGAGCATAGGTAACGTAAGAAGCAGTTGAAGCAGTAGATTACCCAATTTCTTAAGAAGTTGACTCGGTCGATTCATATTATCATGGTTCACTCGTGATCGTGATCCATTTAGAGCTTATAGAAAGATGTGAAAAGGTTTCTAATACATTAGTGGCAAAGGTGGGTACACCTTTATATGATACAGTTGATCATGTCAATGAATTAGAAGAAAGGGTGACACCCCACCATTAGTGTCATCCATTGATCCAGCTTACCCAACATCATTTGATCTAGTCAGTTAGAGAGCGAGAATAAAGGGTAGCTACTACTAGAGAAGCAACAGTTCATTCTGTAGATAAAGCAACTTATTCAACCAAGAAGAAGCAACAAGAGCAACACATCATATACGTGATTCTATTTATTCTGTTGATTCAGTTGTTGATTCCTATAAATAGCTAGCTTCATTTCATGATCGAGGTGAGTCGGATGCTCATGGAATAGATTCTGATGTTCGTGGTCGTGATTCATTTCCTTATGATCATTATCCATATGCAGAAATAGCAAAGTGAACCATGAAAGCAGCATAAGCAAGGGTTGGTGCAGTAGATATAGTTGGTTCAACAATGGATTCAGTTGATCCTGTTGGTTCAATAGATTTAGAAGATCTAGACCTAGATTGATACCCGTTTTGCAAGAAGGAGAAGAACTGAAGCGAGCAAGGGTAGGACTAAAAGGACTAGATCGAGAGGCAGATTCTCATGAGTGATTTTCTTACCTTAGTGAGCTAAAGATTCAGATGTTCCTGATTGTGATCGATATTCATCCGTGAGAGAAATCCATATCGAGCTCAAAAACCATTAGCATAGAATGTTGTTATGGTTCCATCCAAAAAGAAAAGGTAGAACCCATGGGTTCAATAGCCAGAGTAGCACCCCCACTAGTAGAAGGTCGATGTAGAGACGTCGTAGCTAGGGTAGATTAAAACCTGTTGATTGAGTTCAATACCCATCAACGAAGGAAAAGGCATAAGCAATAGCAGACCCCGTTGTTGAAGCAGAATATTTAGTATTAGTATATCCAGATCCAGATCCAAATCTAACAGCATAACCAGATGCATACCTAGGGGGAGCATATTTGGTATCAATAGATTCTTCTATTAGAGCTCAAGCATATCCAATAGTAGATCCAAATCCAGAAGCATAGGCAGGAGAAGGAGAGAAGGAAACAAACGCAGATAGAGAGCTAGAAGAGACAGATGCTAGTGGTATAGAGTTAGATGCTCATGAGTCAGAGGATTGTGGTAGGGATGAAAAGCCTTACACATACCTTCCATTTCAAGAACCATAAGTACCTGTAGAAAAGGTGGAAGGAACAGTTCAAGGTCCATAGCAGTAGACCTGCCGCCTAGTTGTTGACCTTGATCCAGTTCTTTAAGGAGATCTAGTAGTTTATTATTTTGTTTGAGCATATCCAGTCCCATATCCATATACAGAGTTTGTTTGAGAACCATAAGAAGCATAGGAAGCCAAAGCATTTCTTCACCACCAACATCACTAAAAACAGAGGAAGAAGCAACGGTAGAGGTAGTGGGTCTTTAGGTCATAATCAATCACAGGTGTAAGTTGTCGTTGCAAATCCCCTAGCGACAGAGTAAATAGAAAATCTAGGTCAAGATACATGGAATACGTTATAGAGTTGATGGCATACCTTCCATAGAGCCTCATCCATCAAACCATATGCTCATGTTCTTAGTTGATTTGAGGAAGGCCCCACGGGGCTAAGCGCTAGCGAGGAGCCTATCATCTCCCTTCTACCTATGTTTCCATCAAAACATACTCTTGTTAAGCACTTGTACCCTATCAAATACCTAGAAGCTAAGAGATGTCATCGAAGCTTCTCGAGTTATCCAAGCTTATTGAGTTATCCAACCACACCACTCACTCAGAGCTAGGAGATGTTATCGAAGCTTATCGAGTTAGCTTCTCGAGGAAGCTAAGAAACACCTGATTTGGGGGTAAAGTGGCGATCAAAATCATTTAAATGGTGGCTCCATTTCAGTGGGGATCTAAGTACAGATTGGTCTAATTACCTCCCACTCAGTTAGGTAGAGTAAGAGCAATTGGTCTGATTACCTTCCATGCTAAAGTTCGTTACCTCTTCCTCTTTGTGAGCATAGAGACTAGAGACTATTGATCTTACTGATCTGATTGTTGTGACCTGCCCAGAGACTATTGATATTACTGATTTGATTGTTGTTACTTTACCTCCCATTGATCCGATTGTTGTTACTTTACCTTCCGCTAGAGAAAGAATATGATTGTTATGTCTTTCCTTGTGATTGAAAGTTCTCTATAACGCCCCAGACTGGGTGCCATCAATCATATACCTTTTTCAGTCACCGTATACAGGGTTTCCATCTGTGAGAATCACACTACCCCATCTAGGATCCTCGTGTCCTATATCATGGTTGATTAGACCAGTTGATGTGAATTTTGGAACACGATTCATTATACAATGCGGTAGTTTTGTTACATTCCTGGTCATTTTCCCACTAAAGATTTACTATTGACGATCAAGGAGAGAACTCTAATAACTGCTATTAGAATGAGGCAGTTAAGGAGCAAGCTATCTAGTGACTTAGGGTGAGGAGAGATCCCAGAGTACTGCTAAGGTGACAAGGCAGTGAAAGAGTAGACATCTAGGGGAAAGAAGCAGGGAAGAGACCCTAATTACTACTATTAGTTGGTGCATCTCTGGAGTAGCTATAGAGGGGAGACACTGGGGGAGATAGCCCTAATGACCACTATTAAGTGGTGAATATCTGGAGAAGATAACAAGGGGAAATGCTGGGGAAGAGAGCTCTAATTACAACTATTCGAATAGGTGTTACACATGAAATTTACACACCTAGGTACCTCGACCTAAGTATCGTAAGTGTCATGTAAGTGTCTCATACACCTTGACACCATGGAATAACCTATGTCACAATCCCTAGTCAATGTCGAGGAGGGATATATTACATAAATGCCAAAATACCAAGTGCACATGAAGATTATTATTATTCATGAAAAAACAATTAATTAAGTGTGAGAATCCACCTCACATTTGGTTTCCTATTTTTTAGGGAAGGTGGAGGATGTCATGGATGGCTGAAAGATTTCCTCCTTAAAATCCTTGAGAGATATTTCCTCCCCAAAATCCTTAAGAGATATGTTCTCCCTAAATATCTTAGAGATCCCTTTTTTAGTGGATCTGATGAGTGATCCTCTCCATGGTGGTTAAGCCTCCAAATCATATATAATGAGGGATTTCCATGGAGGAGGGGGAGATAGAGGAGTTTATAGATACCGAAATTATGATCTCATGAGAAGTGAGAGAGAGTTATTAGTGAAAAGTATTGTCATTTTGATTGTGGATCATTCGAGCAAGGGGTTGGACAAGGAGAGCTTGGTGAGACTACTACATTTGCATCTACACTTTGTAAGCACCTTATTTTGTTCTCATTATTACATGTACTTGGCATGTTTCCTTCACTATTGTGTACATTTTCATGAACTTGTCTCATGGATAAATCTAGTTTTAAACTAATCATGGTAGAATAGGAAGTATGCTTTGTCTTTTTTGTTTATTGGATTGCAAGACTCGTTGAAGAAATTGGAGATCAAGTTCAACTTGGACTGGGCAAGGGAAAACTTCATAAAAAGGTAATCATATCTTCTTCCTCTTCTCTATTGATTATCTTAGCTATGTTTAAAGGAAATTCAGTGTACAAAGTTATCACTTTTCTATCTTGGTCATAAGGGGTCTGAAATCCAAGAGGGAATTTACCTATCTACAGGGGAATATTCCTACAACAGAAATTCGTGACTCCACTGGGGATCAAAATATATTTGTATTTCCTTGGATTTTACCTGCCCTTTTCCCACCTTTAATATCATTTTTACTGTTTGTTTATGATCCATTACCTTTCTCCCATCTTCACTAGCAATTTCACCAATTTCTGTGCATTCTGGGTGAGTTTTTATTTTTATTTTTTTGGCTCTTTCTTGAGGTTCTAGGAATATCAACGCTCCCATGTAGGAAATATAAGAGCACTAGATATTCCATATAGTGCTTTACATAGCACTGCAATGCTCTGTACCCTTGAGACAGGGAGCGTTGGTCTCCTTCTTGGATGATTTTTTCCCTCTTCTGCTCAGATTTTTTTAGCCTATTTTTTGGAAGTATTTACCCATAATCTATATGTTGGTTTGTGAAGTTCTTTAGGTTTCTATTTGTTTCTTATCACTCCCTATTGTATTTATTGGAGCTTGAAATTTTTTCATAAATGTGAAATTTCCCTTTCTAGTTGCTTGTTTTTTCGAGACAATTTGAGTATTTTCTCTTTCTCTCTGTCTTTTCTTGGATTCTTCTCTGCATTTTCTTGTACTCATTGAACTCTTGTTGGTTGTCAAATCCTTGATTAAGTTCTTGTTAGAAAAAGATTCTACTTGTTTCCTTTCATACCTCACTGCTTTTAGTGCATGCTTTGTTTGAAACCTTTGTCGCTTCGTGTCTTTTGCATCCGCATATGACTCTTTCTTTTGATTGATGTGGAGCATTGAAGGATTTGAATTTACTTTATTTATACCTTAAAATCAAACAAATATCATAGTTGAATTATTTCTTTTTGGTATTGAAACTAGCTTGCATTTGAAGTAGCAAAATTGCATGTTTTTTGGCATTTCGAGACATTGCACATATGGGAATGATAAACATTTTCTCCTTCTCGTAATATAACTTTCCTCGAAGTGAAATATTTTCACTCTCATTTATTTCCATTGTTTAGAGTCGGTCAAAATATCATTTAGTCCACACCATTTTCCTCTTGAGTAAACAAAAACCTTAAAAATCAAGCGCTAAACTAAAATTTATCAGACATTTTTACATTTTATGGTAGCAAACCTACATTAGCTTAGGGTGTAGGGATTTGGAATAGGAGTGAAAGATAAATTTCCAAAGCTGTAACAAACATAGAATCTTGAGTTAGGGAGTGGTGAAATCCATTTACTACATTTTTTCCTGGGAAGCCCTTCTAACACAAGGGTCAACCACGAGGTCGCATTAGGGACAACATAGTTACTCACCCTTCTTTGTTGGTCTTGGTGTAGATATTGCGCATATTATTGGGGGTCACCTAAGGTTATACCCACGATTATGTGTGGGAGCCTCTCGAGTTGATTTCGAGCTAGATACTCTTTTTTATGAAAAGGGCCTGCTCCGGAAAAAACCGAATTCTTCTTTCTATGATAGCAGGTTTGGGCCACATAGGATACACATAAAGGAAACACCCATAGTTCACTTCTATTTACATAATAAACAAAACTATTGCTAATGGAAACTCTATTAGACATGAAATATGAGGGATGAGCATGAGTGAGCTGAGCCCATGAGGCTCTAAAAAGGATATAAATCAGAGCTATTACAGTCATGTCAATGAATATAATTTTGATTCCAATTGATTGACAAAAGGAGAAGAATTGCACAGAGGCACTAGGACTAGAGAAGCAGTGGCGAAGATACCTTTCATCTAGGGGAGTTGGGTGGGTGCTTCCCACTCTCCACTTGTATTTTGGGCTTCTAAAGGGGAGTAAGTGTACCCTTTCCAGGATGTTGAAGCCAACTCCCTCCAATGTGGCATAGAAAACTAGCTAGCAAACAACACCTTGGAAGGAAAGGAAAAATGATTCGACAGTTGTTGTCGGTCAAAGTGCTAACCTAGCACTAATAGTATTGATTGAACCATTCTGATTTCTAATGAAGTAAAGGTCTCGACATCACATCACGGAGTCGTTTTCCCTGTCCAGTAAACATTGTAATGATACCTCCAAATATATTCCCCCCATCCGCTCCTACGAAATTTCTTCTGAAGGGGAAGGTAAAGCACCTTCATTTCGTAGCTAGCAGAAGGTCAAATCGGAGATTGTAGTTACCTTTTTGTTTTTTATTTTTATTTTCCTTATAAATGCTACAAGGTGAGTTAAGGTTATCTCTATACTCAATTTCCTCTTGAAAGATAAGGAATAAGTTGATCAAATTAAATTCAATTCTAACATATAGTATAGTTGTTTTGTATTATAGTAAAAACAAATAAACCTAACAAACTATGGGAAGGAAGGCAAGGTGGGGTTGGGGTTGGAAAATGTTCAATCAAATAGTACAAATATTGTTGTTGATAGGAACTACCTTCCAGTCAGCCTATCTATAATAAAAATAGAGTTCTTCGACCAACCGGTTGGGGCTGACCTTAAAGCCTTAAATATCAAGTGGTGGGTTGTCGACCCCCATGGGCCTACCTACTTTCCAAGAAAGGACTATAGTTGAGACCCGACCTGCCTTAGTTAGTTAGTTCTTATCAGCCTACCAATAAATGGCGTTTTCTTCCTACCTTCCAATCTTAAATAAAGTTTGCAAGCTATATACATAATATATAGTTTAGTTCCTTCCCTCTTTACTCATGAAAGTTCAGCTATAGATGTTCCCTCCCTAACTCAGATAGTACCTGGACAACTAAGAAAGTAGGATCTTCCAACCTTCCATTCGAAATCCCTTCCTTCCAACCCTTCCGGCTAGTATCTTTCCTGATTAGGAAAGTAGTCCCCCCCTCTCTCTTATATGAGAATAACTCTAGTTCTTCTTTCCAGTTGCCAACCTTCCAACTAGATACCTTCGCTAGAAAGGATAGGGCCTGTCTTTCAATAAAGCCTTCCAACCTTGGCTAGAGATAGGGTCGGAATAAAGAAAGAAAGGAAACTATAGATAGTTTCCAAGAGCTAATGCAACTAGCAATTTATTAACTGACAGTCTCAAGGGTAGGGCCTGCGATTAAGTAAAGTAGGTTTTTTCTTGGGATCAGTTGGCCCGGAAGCGGTAGGAAGTCAGAAGGAAGGAAACAACAATTGTAGGTAGGTAGGTAGCCTTTATTTTTATTCATTCCCTATCAACTATTTAAATGAAAGGGAATGATCGGGTGGGGAGGTCAACCACTCTAGCTGCTCAAACTGTACGCACGAAGGAAGGGGGTTAACTTGTGAAACAAGACTAGATGTGAGATTTTCACCCTCCTTTCCAATCAATGAGAACAATATATATTCAATATTCAGATGATTTTTGGGGTCTGAAAATAGATAATCCCTTTATGAATTCATTTCTCATGTCCACTTCATTCAATGGAAGAATAGTTAAGCATATCATACCATACATATTGGGTAGGTAAGGGTAGGGATGTGTTGGGGATCCATCCAGTTGGTTTTGATGATGGAGAGACCTTGGGTGGGATCCCCAATAGATATGGGAGGGAACCACCTTGGCACAAAAAATTTAGGGGGTATGGGGGGTTTCTCTTTCCCCCCAGCTGCTTTCACTTTCTTCAATGAAATTCCCGCCAAAGGCTAATATGACGAGCTATGCGAGGTGATACCACAAACTGAGCGTAGAGAGGGCAGGTTCTACCTGGCTGGACATGAGATATTCTCAGGGAGGGAAGGTTAGACTGGCCCTCCAATGTAGGTTGGTGAAAACTTCGGGTAAGTAGTAGTTTTACCTATTATTGGATTCGAACCAATAACTCACGATGTATGAGAGCGATACTCTAACCACTGAGTTAAGTAGGTTCATTATCGTCTACTAATACTTGTTGGGGGACACCCAAGTAGTGATTCCCTTCGAGTGGGTGGTCAATATGATGGTAGAGCTGGTAAGTTTGTGTGTACTTCTAACTCAATCGACTGTCATGTAGAAGGGGTTCCAGGTCACTCGAGTGTGAAGATCACCAAAAAAGGAGTTCCAAGTCATTCCTTCTTGCTTAATATTGATTGACCTGAGCCTAGGAAAAGAGATCAACACATTATATGCATATATAGTATGTTTCGAATCGAAATGAAACTACTATTAGAAATGGGGGATAAGACCTACACTGGGGGATTTCCCCGCCCACTTGCAGTAAGTTTCCTTCCCAATGAATGCTTCGCGAGACCCCAATGAAATAAAGCATCACTACACGCTATTTTCTTTATTTATTCCATTCCAATTTATTTGAAACGACGACTATCGGTCGGGTGGGTCATATTCGTTTCATCAGAACTGACTATTTCATCCATTTTGTTTCTGGGGCGGTGGGGGTAAGAACGGTCAGTTGTTTTGGGATTCGAAGAGTAGAGAGGTTGTAATATCCATCCAATATTACCAAAGAAAACGTTTCTCATGGATCTCGAAGGAAGAAGATCTCCTTAAGCGTGAATGTAGGCAAGGTTAGTTACACTGAACTCATCCAACTATTGGTAGGTGGGTTTCAATTGAAATAGAATTAGAGGCCTCTAATTATTTCTATTGAATTTTATTTTCTATATATAAATCATATCTATCTCAATGGAGGCAAGCTTGCATATTTTGTTTTTTTGTGAAGACGATGCATCATCTATTATGGATGTCCTGTGATTTATGCATTCATAATTCACCTAACCGAAAATGAGCGGTTGAAGCACCCATAAATAATGAATTGAATTTTATCAAACAATGTGGGGTTCATAGCACAATTCTCTCTATAGAAAGAAGATATCGAATTAGATAAAACCATTTCCATGTAACATAATGGTTGAAGAGAAAATGGGTTGGAGCATAGTAACAAATTGATAGTGTGTATAATGTTATGGTTGGTTTATGCCGAAATGACTACTGAAATGCCCACAAATTCCCGAGCCCTAGAATGAATAGAAGTGAGCAACGATGAGAAGAGTTTATAGATCAATCCATAGAGCTATCAGGGAAGGGATCCGTATATATGAAAGAAATCGTTGGGTCAGTCAATATCTTTCTTTCAAGGATAACTACTATGAAGGGTTAGTAGGTTTAAAACTATCTCTTTCCAAGCTCATATCATTACCGAGCTTCCTTACCTATTTAACAGATTAAGACCTTCATTCAATAGTCAATAGGGCTCCACGATCTATCCTAGTGAATTCATTTTATTGAGGAATGACAGACATATAAGATCAATTCACCTTTCCCCAATGTCCTCTTGGAACCAATGTATGTGTTTTGGTCCATTTCCTTATCATGTAATAACCCTTGCAAAACCATCAACCGATGAGGCTTGCATGCCTACGTATGGACTTGGCCAAATGATGAGACTAGTATCTCACTCACTTTCCCAACCAACAATTCAACACCAGAATTGTCTATTTCTAAGCCTGCCCCACCATCATGAAGGGTGTCTGCATGCTTGAGTCTTATTTTCCCCTTGGAGTCTGACCAGAATGTTAAATTAATAGCATGGGTTTTCTTCCTGATTTCCAAAATAAAACAACCATAACACTTTTTTGAAGTTGATTCTAACTTCTTCAGTACCTTGATGTTTGTTCCAGTTGTGTTTGAGGTAGGTTGTGTATCCATTGGGAAATGATGTTTCGAGTAGTGGAGCAATGAGAAAAATAAGTGTGGGCCACCCACTTCAGATGGTAGGGATTCTGCACCCACTTGGGTAGTAGCAGATTGTGCTAGATAATTATGAAGATCGACTGGTGCACTGCATGATGTTGTTTCGAAGATACCCACCTCTGTTCAATAGGTATCCAATGCTAATAATTTTTTTGAAGGTGGGCCTCCTAATTCTTCTTCCTTGTCACCGCGCTGCTATAGGATGCATGAGAGTAGGTTATATGTATCAGGTTTCAATGTTGATGTGCAGAGTGCTTCTACTAGATGGAGGGCTCCCAACTGTTGTTTCGAGTGCTTCTCCTCTTTGGGCACTACTCATTATTTCTTCCCTTTCCTTTGAGATGCCATTACACTGCTCATTGGATTTTGAAGATCGATACGATTTGGTGACCCATAAATAATGGTCATCATGACAGAAAGAAGGGGCCTGCTGGTTGACAGGGTGACCCTGTAGTGAACTATTCAATGGAATGCAGATTTGACTGACTTGGAATATTGAGATGTTGGCATGTGAAGTGCATTTGATGGATGATGGAGATGCCTCAATTGTTGGAGATTATGATGTGGATGTTGCTTCTTCTCTTGAAGATATTACTCGTGGTTTTCCACCACATAGCTAACTGACCTAGATGGACCTTGGACCTAATTCATATGTTCTCTCGGTAATTCTGGTTAGACTGTTGTTAATGATGAAATGATTTAAAAGTAGGTCAGGTGTTTTAATATGCATGCTCAGGGAGGAGATAGATGTCCTAGCTGCTGGAACTTTTCCTTCGAGTTCCGATGTCGTTGGCTCCTTTGAATTCTGATTCTGATATATATGATTGGGATTTCCTAGTTATTCTCTCCTCTTTTATGTTGGGATATCATTGTATATGCTTCAAATATCCAAATGCACAACAAGAAAGTAGGTTGAGTCAGGTGTCTCGCTCACTTATGGAACTACTGAGAATAAATTTTCCGACCGAGCCTTGGGTGTTTTTGTATCATTAGTAATATCCTTCACATGTGTTCAATAACGTTATATGCCCACCCCTTTCTATGTGATTATGATATGGGGAGTC
>JASDQU010371420.1:18838-30319 GCA_032191745.1 Picea mariana | reverse complement strand
ATTACATATGCAAGTCACTAGTATGATAGATTTGTAGGAGCATTCATTACTCACAAGTTTGAGCTACTACAATCATAAATAAATATATAATCAAATACCATAATATTGAATTAGATTAGTCCATACCATTAGATATTATAGATTACAACATTATTTCGTATGATTATATATAATCGAATGCATACAATGTATTCTTTTTAGCAGCATGACACTAAAGGTTGAAGCAAATTCATCCATTCATAGCATGTGAATGTGGTAGATATTTTTTTATCTCTATGATCAATAACTTACTACTTCCAAGGGAAATAGGCCACACCCCCAATAAGCCCTCGTAAAGGGAACACCCCAAGATGGGTGGGAATATTTGTATGTCTCCAACCTCATTGACTGAGATGCTTAGGTCCGCCAAGTGATGGATGGGAAAATTTGAAACAAACCACCTCCCTCATTCACTCGGGTAATCAGTGTTGGAATTACTAAGACAAATGAGAGGGGGGGTGAATCAGTTGTTAATGTACTTAAACAATTCTATCCTATTAAAATATTATTAACCTTCTCCAAGTGATCATCAAGATTATGCAAGACATGAATAACATAAATAACAAACATCAATCACACATATGATATACACAAAGACATATATTCACGAGGAAACCCATAAAGGGAGAAAACATCTTCTTCTTCAAATGATAGGCAGTCTTTTAAGTTCTGTACATCATCTTTCTTTGAGCACCAATTCAAAATGAGGCTACAACCTCTTCTTTAACAAGTTGCAACTTGCTGAGAGCACCAACTCTCTGGTTTCTCATGAACCCACTAGAAGGAAGCACCAAATTGTTGAGTGTTCTAGCACCAACTGGATGGAAGCACCAACTTCCAGTCACATAGACACCAACCTATATAATAGAGAACAATAGTTCTCCCTTGCACCACCCTACCACCCTGGTTTTTTTGGCTATAACCAGATGGAAGCTAAAAATTCCTGTGTTCAAGAAGCCACTTGAAACTCTGAGGTAAACAGTCCTCCCTAGCACCTCCCTACCACCCTGATTATAAAAACTTCATTACAGAAACTTATTGCAATGATACAATATTTTTTAAAGGGCTTACCAGTTTCATCACTGTTCTTCTATACTGCTCTGCTCTACATGCATCAATGTCTTCCTCCTTGCATCTTCTAGAGATTTTTGTTCTTCTGCTCTATCTCTGCATGTGCACATCATCTTTCTCTTCGTCTCTTAGATATGCATTTTGTTCTATGTGCTACGCCTCTTTTGTGTGCTTTAGCTACTATGCACATCATGCTTCTACCCACATGAATAAATATCAAAATAATAAATGATCTCTTCTCTGTTCTACATATATTGATCATGCCAAGTCCTCTACCAGATCATACACCTAACTCTTCGTCCTCTCTAGCGATTATGATGAGTTTGTTCTTCATCAGTGGTTGTTATCCTGCGATTATTTGGCTTCTCTGGAAGTTACAATCTTTGATGCTTTTCCATCTGTCAGTCATCTCTATGATGAGTCTTCATTCCACTTGCAATTACCTCAAGACTCTTCAACTCCTCTGGCGATCACCCTGTAGCTCCTCAAAATATTTGGCAGATACAATCACTTCATTTTGGAAATTACTGAGAGAACCTTTGTGCCTCATCCCTTTGGCACCTTTTCCTTTCCTGATAAAAATTCACAGTGGGTGCTAGATTTTCTTGCTAAGCCCCTTCCTTTCATGTGACCACGAGCTGTGATCAGACACCTATCCAAAATTTTCTTCGTGAGTCGTGAATTCACATTTCATATTTTCTGCTGTGAGTCACCTCGATTCTCCCAACTTGTGAAAATCTGAAGTGGAGCCTAGCGATGTGCTATATCCTCCCTTAAACTTCACTGATGTGACCATGGCTGTGACCCCAAGCCTAAATCCCATGTTCTTCGCAATCTCGGTCTAGCGAGTGCTAACTCCTTTCGATATGACCTTGAGAGATGATCTCACGTGACTATGCAATTGTGGGATCTTCCAAAGGTGGTTTGAGGGAAACCCGCTTTTGGCCCACAATTCATTACAGATCTCCACATGTCCTTTCTCCAAAATCATGGTTTTGATTGCAGCCCGCCTTCAACATTTTAAAGTTCACACACCTTCAATCCCCGTAATGTGACAAGACCGTCGATCTCACGATCTTGACGGTGCTCCTGAAGGGACGATTCAGATTTGTTCTTTCACGATCTGCAGATCAGATCTAACCTCCTTAAATCAATGGTACTCAAGATTCTGTATTTCAATGGTTTATATCTCTCCGTGATCCAACGGTCGATATATTCTTTTCGCGTTTTGTGACTATGCGCTTCACTATTCAACTCTTGTCTGATCGATAACCCAGATCAGTCTATGATCCAACAGTCTATATTTCATCGAGACTTCGTGTTTCGCGATGTCGAAGGTTAGCTCACCTCTCTTGTTCCGATTCTTGATATCCAAAATACTTCATATTAGATCAATGATCCACGACTCCCCACGATCTAAAATCTCAGATCAATTCATGAACTCGGACATCATGAGTTCCTACAAATCTCACCTTTGACTTTTCCAATTTGTGATTCAACAAAATGATGATCTCTCGCCACATGTCCTTCTCAGCACCAATGGATAGGATCGACTCCACTCTACCCCTTGCAAATATTTCGAAGTTCGATTCTTCAAAATCCCAAATTTGCTGCCACCTGCCATTCCTGACGATGGATGGTTCTGATGACTTTAGAACTTGTCTCATGCACTTTCTATGGGATCCAATGACTATTGGTCCATGCACTCAGATCTAACAGCTGAGATCTATTTTTCTCTTTTGCACACTCCTCCTGTCTGGACTCTGAATCGATGACCACTGTCGCTCCTCCTCCTGAGCTTATGATTTCTTCCGACTTACAAAGTATTCAAAGGTTTTGGCCTCTGAACTTCAGAACTTGTCTTGCCTTTGCTATTCTTATTTTCCATCACTGTTCTTGCCATAAATGACAAGCACACTTTTCCTATAAACATGCTAAAAATCAGTTGGCAAGCCTCCCCAGACCCCCCAGTAGGAAAGAACAAGCCTATTGTTTGTTCAGTTAAGGGTTGACCTATTATTTCTGGTTATTTGGCCCAGTAAGGTATTCTAATTGTTCAACTCTTGTAGTTCAGATACATCTATTATTCCAAATGGAAAGGTGCAAGGAGAAAACCCCATGAGGTTATGTTAGGGGTTCCCCCAAAAAATCGGTGCCCCAGGTAAGGGTGGAGTAGGGACCCATATTGTGTTAGTGACCTAACCCCTCATGTAAGTATAATAATATACTTCCATGTAATAAAGGTCAATATTAATAAGGCCTAGAAATAAGGAAGAATAAGTCCAATGTAAGAAGACCTAATAGAAGTTTCTTCTTCTAGAAGGATCTTCCTCTAGATGGTTCTTTTGATAGAAATATTTAGTATAAATATGAGTCGAGGGTATGAGAAATTTTGTCTTGGATATTATTGTAATAAAGATCTGCTCTGCTGGAGGTTGCCCCCTCGAAGAGGCAAGTGAAAATTGCTCTCAGTAATCAAAGTGTTATTTCTGGTGTTATTTTGTTATCATTTTGGTATTATCATGGTGTTGTTTTGGTTAAATTGTTGTTTTCTTCCATTTCTAGCTATTTATTTATGTTCTGGATACTTTTTATATCTGGAATATTACAAGTGGTATCAAAGCACCTTCCTTGGTAGAAAATTGTGGGTTAAATTTTTTCAGGGTAGAGACGTATTCCGACATCTTTAAGCTACAAATATCTATTGTTACGTGGATAAACCCAGGGTTGGGGATTCATACACGTAGGAAATACAAGTGGTACTTAAGCACACATTTGTTGGCCACCCTTGTAACCCCTGTTGGTACCCCTTCGAGTGGTAGCGCATTAGACAACACCTCTATATGGATCGGCCTAGATCCCTTGAAGCCCTCCGTAGATAAATTGATCGACTGCCTAACTGCTATAGTGCCACCGAGAACAACACTCGAGAAAATACTCTCTAGTACCTGGGTATTCGGGTAGTATAGCTAAGGGTACGGTCTAGCCTCCTTAGTTGGCGCCCTGAGATATTGGGATGAGTACTACAGTTGGACCCCTCACATATATCAGAGAGCTATAACACATGGCAAACCCTTGAATACCTAACTCTTAGGATGGAAACAAAAATAGAATAGACGAGATCTATTGCGGTGCAACTGTGTCTCCTACATTCGAGTTGCAAAATTACTACACATTTCTTCTTGTTAAGCATTTGGACATTTCATCATTGCAGTATTATTTAGATTGGAGTATAACTTTGCAGGAGTAAAAAATAAAATAAAAAAATAACGCGCGTGTTTATCATCAATGCGTCGAAATATACAATGAAAAAATGAGCGGGAATTTGAGTTTTTGGGATTTTAAAAGAAAACCCTATTCATTGTTTTATTGTTTGCAAGATTTTAGAGAGGATATTTGTGCAACATAGATTTATCAACAAAGATTTCCGAGTGGGTGGATTTTTTTAAGATCCAAATTTGAGGGGGAAAACTATAGATCACATAGAAATATGCAGGCAAGAAATTTTAGGTATATGATTTCATTGTATTAATCATCTTGATCATTCTCCTATTTCATTGAAATAATTTTCAGTGCATTCCCAAACAAAAAAAGACTTTCATAATTACCTTCAGTATTGGAAGCCCCTAATTTCCTGACTATTCTTTTGTTTTCTCCTTCTATATTTCACAAGAATATTTTTTTTAAAAACACTTTATTTATAGTGTTTTATTATTTATATATGGGCATTTCCTATCTGTTGCAACAAAACCACTCATTACATTGGATCTGAAACCATCATGTCGTTGTCATTTTTTTTAAATTCCTTTGCAGTGACCAGTGCGCTCTATAGAACGTAAATGCACCAGAGCGTAATTGTTTGTAAATAGAACCCCTTTATTCCAATTCAAAATATTATTAAAAAATCCTTTTTGCAGTCAACAATGTCCATTTTACCTAAATATGCACCGAGGCACATTGTTTACAAAGTGCATTGTTCAGTTTAAAATGAAAAATGTATTGGTTTTATATGGAAATCACCATTTCTTAAATTTGTTCATTGATCGATGATGCATAATAAATAGTACTTAGGAATTCATGTTCTTCTTAATTCACAAAGCATTCATTGAATACAAAAATTTGTAAAATGTTTTCAATTCCTCAATGACATTGTTATATTGTATCAATGTGTATATGTATATATGTCGCATCGGTGCATATAAATATTGTTGACGCTCTAGTTCGAATTATCTTAATATACACACCAAGATATTTCTTTTTTTTAAATGATGATTTTTTATATCTTTTTTTAGGGAGATTTTGAAAATTCCAATGGACAAACAAGGGGAAAACCAAGTCATGTCGGTAGAGATGTACAAAAATGTGTAGAATAAGATGTTAAAATAAATTAACATAATCCCCTCACAATAGGAGCCATCCCAACTAAAATGGGGATCAGAGGTATGTAATCATTTATTTATTATTTTATGTACATCTAATTTAATTATAGCGTGAAATACTAATTTACAATTGTTTTTTTTGCAAAAAAGAAAAACAAATAGAGTCCATTCATTACATAACACATGATGACAAGGAATAAAATGGTTGATTGCAAACTTTGTGAGTATTTTATTTTTCTTCCTTTCTTAATATTTCATGTTTTCTATGATCTTTATATTTAAATAATTAATTTACACTTGTCCATGTATGTCTTTTACTAGGTTTTAACATACAAAGAGGAGCCAACCCATGAATTGATAAAGATTGGGTTAAGTATGGGTTGTGAGTATATGTTGGAGAATGAAAGTTTAATTGACGAGTTTGTAAGTAGCTATGTTGTTTAAATTCCCTTGTTTTATAATTAACGAAAAAACAAGAAAATTTAATATTGATTATATCGACTATGTTTTCTCATGTCATTTTAAACATGTAGGAAACAATGTATGAAAGACATACATCAGAAGATATTTTGAGAGAATTCATGAAGAATGGATTCGAAAGAATGTGTATTTTTTATGAAAGACTTGGTTCTTAGATATGCTTTTTTATTTAAACAATAATGTATATTATTCTAATTAATATATATATATATATATATATATATATATATATATATATATATATATATATATATATATATATATATATATATATATATATATATATATTACAATTTATTTCTATGTTTGTAGATGGAAAATAAAGGGGAAAAACATAAAAAAAAATCCAATAAAGAAAACATTATGTTAAAAAACCCAAGTACAATATCACTGACAAATGATGAAGAAATGAGGCACCACACAACTCGAGAAATGTCAACAATTCAACTGATGAATTGTTAGGAACCAAATACCAAGATAGCATAGAAAAACCTCAGAATAAGTACTCAACGCCTTGAAAAAGAGAGAATTTCAGATAATAAGCCTCTTTGAGTGGCAACCTTCTTATACACCACATAGATTTCCAAATACAAGATGATTCCAAATGAAAAGGTCTCCTTGGTATATATAGGATACTAGGAGGTAAAACTACAACTAATGGACCCAAGCCGACATAAATAAAATAACATTAATAATGTAATATTCCCTAATTAAGGGGTAATGTGTCATTATTTAGGGCTTAGCATGCCCCTCCCCTTCAGACAAGTGTTTCCTGCAACACTTGAATAATTCTGGATGCTTCTGTATAAAAGACTCATCTTCCCAAGTGGAATATTCAGGAGGTAGTTTCTTCCACTTAATGAGATACTCTGAAATGGATCTATTCCTCAACTGGCGAATTCTTGTGTCAGTGATAGCTTCAGGCTCCAATATGATTTTTCCTTCCTCTTCAAGTTTTGGCAATATAGTTTTAACTGGGATCTTGTCACCTATAACCTTATTTAAGAGTTATACATGGAAAACTAGGTGTACTCGTGAAGATGCAGGAAACTCCAATTTGTATGCCATAGTACCAATCTTTTGCAACACCTTATAAGGGAAACATGTAGGAAAAAATGTATGAAAGACATGCATCAGAAGAGATTTTGAGAGAATTCATGAAGAATGGATTCGAAAGAATGTGTATTTTTGTTAGGGACCTAACCCCTCATGTAGGTAGAATAATCTACTTCCATGTAATAAAGGTCAATATTAATAAGGCCTAGCAATAAGGAAGAATAAGTCCAATGTAAGAAGACCTAATAGAAGCTTTCGCTTCTAGAAGGATCTTCCTCTAGATGGTTCTTTTGATAGACATATTCAGTATAAATAGGAGTCAAGGGTATGAGAACTTTTGTCTTGGATATTATTTTACTAGAGTTATGCTCTGCTAGAGGTTCCCCCCTCGAAGAGGCAAGTGAACATTTCTCTTGGTAATCAAAGTGTTATTTCTCATGTTATTTTGTTATCATTTTGGTATTATCGTGGTGTTGTTCTGGTTAAATTGTTGTTCATCTACCATTTCTAGTTATTTATTTCTATTCTACATACTTTTTATATCTGAAATATTACAACATGGTATCAAAGCACCTTCCTCAACAAAAAATTGTGGGTTATTTTTTTTTAGGGTAGAGATGTATTCCAACATATTTAAGCTACAAAGATTTGTTGTTACGTGCATAAACCTGTGGTCGGGGATTCATACACGCAAGTGGTACTTAAGAACACATATTTTGGCCACCCTTGTAACCCATGTTGGTACCCCTTTGAGTGGTAGTGCATCAGACAACACCTCTATATAGATGGGCCTAGATCCATTTAATCCCTTCGTAGATAAACCGATTGGTCACCTGATTGGTATAGTGCCACCGAGAACAACACTTAGAAAGATACTCTCTAGTACCTAGGTAGTCAGGTAGTACAACTAAGGGTACGGTCTAGCTTCCTTAGTTGGTGCCCTGAGATATTGGGCCGAGTAATACTGTTGGACCCTTCATGTATATCAGAGAGATATAGCACAGGGAAACCCTTGTCTGTAGAAATCTATATTAGTCATACCTATCATTTTTCAACAATTGTTTTTTTGTGGACCCAACCCCCTTCCAACACCCTTATTTGGGATTTACCCCATAGGATTCATCTTGTCGCTCTGATCATTATGATACACTTCACCCATAACCAATTTTATGTGTGGTACCACCTGCCCCTTTTCGTGTTCCCTTGTCATCATGGCCCATACCCATAGCCAAGACTTGGAAGCTCGCTTCAATACCTTGCACTCTAATTTCACATAAACCCAACAAGAAGTGTGACAACTCAGTGCCAGTATTCTTTCCATCAATCAAAAAATGAATTCCTCCATTGTGGGTTCATTCGTTGCCTCAATCGAGGAAGTCAAACAAGAGCTCAAACAAGACATTACTTTCCATATTGAATCTATTGATACAACAATCTGTGACTTGTTGCATGTCTCTGCAGATCTTCCCTTATCTGACCCATCTTTGCATACCGAAGGTGAAACTTCCTCTCATTCCTAGAATTTGTAGCCCCATCACTTTCAGCGTGACCTACGCCTTTCGCATGTGGATGTGACAAAATTACAACCACAAGCAGTTTTGGACCAGTCTGAGCGTCGGCTGCGTCAATGAACCATCAAGGAAGTGTTAGTCCAGTGGAAAGATACAACTCCAACAGATGCCACTTGGGAACCAACTACCATTCAACAACAATTTACCCATCTCAAGCCTTGATGACAAGGTTGTTTTTAAGAGGGAAGACATGTTAGGGACCTAACCCCTCATGTAGGTAGAATAATATACTTCCATGTAATAAAGGTCAATATTAATAAGGCCTAGAAATAATGAAGAATAAGTCCAATGTAAGAAGACCTAATAGAAGATTCCGCTTCTAGAAGGATATTCCTCTAGATGGTTCTTTTGATAGACATATTTAGTATAAATAGGAGTCGAGGGTATGATAAATTTTTTCTTGGATATTATTGTAATAGAGCTCTGCTCTGCTGGAGGTTTCCCCCTCGAAGAGGCAAGTGAACATTTCTCTTGGTAATCAAAGTGTTATTTTGTTATCATTTTGGTATTATCGTGGTGTTGTTCTAGTTAAATTGTTGTTCAACTACCATTTCTAGATATTTATTTCTGTTTTGCATACTTTTTATATCTGGAATATTACATATTGGATGCCCACCACTAGGGACATGAATCGAATGTCTCCCACCTTGCCACCCACCCAATGTATGCCACCCACGACCTACTATTTCTCACCCCCAGGATACCTGCCTTGGCCAACAATGACGTTGTAATCGTTTACAATTGTCCCATCGGTTTAGGGATGTGATGGGATGGGGTTACCCACCTCTATTTATAAACTAGAAAAAATAGATATTCCACCTCCGACATGGCCATCAATTTTTTGAAAAACAAATACTTCATTTTTTGTCCATCATCGAGGATCCAAATTTATATTCCTTACTAAACAAATACTTTTGGGACGATAAAAAATGTATTGGATATTCTATCGCTTGGCGTAACCAATGTATCACGTTAACGTATAAATGTGTTTGTTGTGTGTGTTGTCGTGCATACAATCCCATACAAAAGGTAGGCCTTCATTCCAAAATAATACTAATTGAGGGTGGGTCTCTTTCACGAAATTCATGTTGACTGAGGAATGAGGATTTTGCAGGTACCATGCATGCCTCTCTCTCTCTGTGGTCATTTAGAAAGAATATTATTGAACCTGCATATCCTACTCACTCATTGTCCAAACCAAGGTGATCAAACAATTCTGATTTGGATTGGGGAGTGGTTTGGAATATTAGCTACTACTACAAGAAATAGCATTGAGGGGGTTGGGTTTGTTGGGGCGCGAGTCAACCCCACCCATGGAGGGCTTGCTTGGGTTTATTTCATCATAAACAGAAAAAGGGAGGACATTATAAACTATATAATATGGGGCACTCCACTTTATTTTTAAAGATGTATGTCCCCGGAGTAATCTGTGTCCATCAGTTGGAGGGAAATCATATTACCCATCCCAGCCAAGGGTTCCCCCCAAGCAATCCCCCAGGAGGATCCAAGCTCACTACTATACCTAGTAACTTGTCACTTATACCCCCTGCCTCTTGTGCGAGTTGTTCTGAATAGAAAGTTGTGAAAGAATTCAAGCTATTTTCGCTAGTTTTCGATGCGCACTCGGTTTGGGAAAGCCTATCTTTGACAGAACAGATTTATTATTCCCACCTGACCCACTTTTGGGTTTGCACCAATATCTTACTGAGGAATGGAAGAAGTGAGATAAATTGAAAATGAATTGTCAGTATCGGGCATATTCAAAAATGAAGGTAGTCATGCCGATTTTTTACCTCTTGTTGGAAGGCATAAAATAAATCTTTTTACCTCAGCCATTTTTGTTTGGAAGGTACCACCAAAGCTGACCACAAATATGAGCTTCTATTAAAGGTACCTCCCACCAATATGAACTAGTGATCGTAGGAATGGAAAATCGTAATGAGTGAGCAGGTTAGAATGAAGGATTCGTCTGGTTGAGGGGTAATGACTGAATTTGTTTAGTTTAGTAAGGGGTGCGACACGAGACCAAAACTAAATGGTTAAGGGGCACTAATGACTAACCACACTAAACATTTGATGGGAGAATTAGAGTTTCTGCTGAATGGGATGATTCTGGTTACTAATAAATAAATGGGATGATTTTAGTTCCGACCAAGCCACTAGTCCTAATGGTAGGAGGCTCATAGATCTTTCAAAGTAAAAAGAAGTTAGATCTTCCAAACAATAGAATGAATGAAGGAGGCCATATCAGACAAAGAAAGAAATGGACAGACATATCTCAACTAGGACTTGTTGGGTCCTACCCATCATACCTGAATAAAAAATTGATGATTGATACTATTGATCGATCACTTGGGAGAGTCGACTTTATATCTTATATGATAATTACTATCCTATCCTATTGGTTGGGATAAGGAAAAAAAGCACTAGCACTAAACTGTATCGAAACAAAGGTCTTGTATATGAGCCAACCCTGAACAATAACCAATAATAGATATGGCCAATTAGAGTCATGCAGAAGTTTGAAAGTGGATTAAGGTATCTCATTAGAGAAGTTATTGATCCCACCCAACCTTCCAGTCCTTCCTTCCAGAATATTCACTCTTTCGTTAGCCTTTCATTTTAAAGCAGTGGGGTCACTTTTCCTGCTATACTAATTAGAGAAAAGGCAACCAATAGCTAGATTGAATGAGTTAGAAATGAGACTTCCTCCCCAATCTATTCTCCCAAAGAACTTGTTCTCATTGTCGGGGTAGTGGTATAATAATGAAGAAGAAGTGTTGGCATTGGATGATGCTCACTCAAGTCTAGCTTTATCATCACCCACCTATTGCCTGCCCAATGTTACCTGACCCTACCCCTGGCTAGGCTTGGCTTCTGTCTTT
>JASDQU010371419.1:27316-44628 GCA_032191745.1 Picea mariana | reverse complement strand
GATTTACCCACGGATAATTGATGAGAATAAGAATTGATATGTTCATGGGTAGAATTATTTTCCTCTTTATCTTCTATTCGGTAATCTCTTTGTACCTGATTATATAATGTCGATTTCTCTCCAAGAAAATATGGAACATGCAATTGCACAACATTAGGATCAAAAATATCGGGGTAAAAGGAATAATATGTAGAAGAATTGAGGAGACGAAATGAATCTCTTGAAATGATAGGTATATACATTTCGAAATATGGTTTTGTCCCCTCTCCTTGTATAAACTAATCAACCTCTGTTGTATTCTCTTTTAAAGAATACGAGATAGAAGGTTGATAGAAGGCAAATCACTAGAAATAGAAGGTTGATTAATAATATGACTAATGATTTTGTCTCCTATTGATTGATCATGGATTTGGTCAACTAAATTAAGGGCATATTTATCCTCCACACGATTATCAACTTCACATTCAACCTCTTTTACTTTAGAAACAGTTATAAAATCCATGAGAGTGTGACAGCTGTCGTCTTTTAAAGTCAAGGTTCCTTCTTCTACGGGAGGAGACATTGTTTGCAAAGAATGATTAAATGTGACAATTGCATTTTGTAAATGATGATATTGCTCATGATTTTCCAAAATGAAAAAAGTTGACAAAAATTGTGGTGCTTCAAAATCTTCAAGATCAACATCAAAATCTGAACCATCTTGAGATTGAGTGTTAGTGCTCAATTCAGATTGGTTAACAATTAATTGATCTGGCTTGTCTGAGAGAGAAATGAGATATTTAAACCATTCATTAATAAGTGACATTTCTTTCAAAGGGAATCTAATACAAACATGAATGAACCTAATTGCAAAATCATTGAATGATTCACCATTTTCTTTCCTTAAGCAACTTAATTCTTCACTTAATTCATCATAATCATAGTTGCTAAAATATGATAAAAACTTAAATACAAACTCAGACAAAGAATGAATACAATTAGCCCGAAAAGATTCAAACCAAACCTTAACCTGACCTCGGAAAGTGAGAACGAACAATCTGCATGTAACATTAGAATCGATGATCTTATGTCTTAAACACTTATAAAAAAAATTAGAAATATGGTCTACTGCAGATGTGTTCCCTTCACCATCGAAGGTGAGTTTTGAAAAGAGATCAGCTGTCTTGTTGGAAATAACTGGTAGTGAGACATTAAAAGCATGTTCCGACACAGTGATTTGGGCAGAAGCCATTAAGAATTTGAAGAAATTGACTCCAAATAGTTAGCCTGCCTTGTAGTGCATTATAAGATGATACATAAGAAGGATTTATAAATCTAAAATTATGAAAAACTGAGGGGTGAAACATTTAATCATTAAATCGACCTCGGCCCTTCTTCTAGCACCATTTGTTGACGGGCGAAATTGACCATCCATCAACTCGAAGAGCGAGTCCGGTCCGGGGTTGTCTAAATAACACAAGTCGTTTGGTGTAACTTGTTCTGATGGGTTTAATAGCTTCGTTAGCCAATCTAAAAGTCCTAGAAGAAACAAATAAAATAAATAAAAGAGATGAAATAACTAACTAATTAATAAACACTATATATATATATATATATGTATATATGTTCTAATGTAATTGTAGTAGTTGTATTTAAGCAGAAGATATACAAGTTTCGTTTATTTACATGATTTACAAGATGGAAGTTTTAATCGAAACTTATGAAAATCAATGGAAAAATGGTTGCTTCTAGGAAGCAGATAAAGAAAGCACATAAAAATATTTATTGTTTTTCTTTTATAAATTTAAAGAATCTTGCAAAAAAGTTAATGAAACATGAACATGTGGATAATCAAAGTTGAACCATATATTCATTATTTCATTCATAAACAACTTAACTAAATAACACACATAATAACCTGTCGTTAATCAACGAAACCGGTATTTATCTTTATGTGTTGTATGAGCTCCTACCTGTACTGTTGTTAAGGGAAACCTATAACAGAACAATACTAGCACTTCCAAAATACATTCAAAGAAGTATTTGATATTGGAGTAAATTAATAACAACAGGAAGACAACTAATTAAAAATTGTGTGATCTTAAGATAATCAATATTTAAGAACGAAAGAAAACTCAATTCTGGGTATTGATATTATCCATCACTTAATATTAGAAAAAAATTCCATAATAATCAAATGATTGATTGATCACACATAAAAAAAATGGAATAAGAAATTATGGGCAGCATATAACGTTTAACAGTATGAAAACACCATATGATTGACAAGCTAAAGCTAAAATCAACCGTTATAACATTTTCATAATATAATAATAATGAAAGAATGAAATGGAATAAGTATCACACAGGTCTAAAGACAAATATGAATTACTTTCCCATATTCTTTCTCAAAATCACATGCCCATATTGTATTCCTGGAAGAATTGTTTTGGATAATAAACTCTTAAAGATTGGAAAAATTAATATATAAATAATAATAATTAACCATGTATTGATAAAAAAAAATAAAGCTATTTAAATCAATGCATAATCAATTATTGAAAGAATATGAAGATATTATATGAAAATAAAACCATTTTACTTACAAGACAAAAGCCATTAAGCAACCTGGAATTCCATATTCTTCTTTAAAAATAGTCGTCCATTCTCCCAAAGCTTCCAACCATCCATTACTCGATTAGAAAAGAAATAAAAAGTTTACAAAAGAAATAATGTACAAAAGAGAAAGGATTAAAATCCTCCTCTCCAATTTTTCTTCTCCTTGGCTCTGATCTTTCTCATATATTTATAAAATGAATGAACAGTCTGGGCGTCACTTTTAATTTCCGCCACTTGAAATTTGCCTCTAAAAGAGACCCAAATATCTCTCAAATCGTGCATTGTTTTGGGAAAATCTCCAAGCGGAAGGTAAATGGGTCCAGTTTGGTTCTGGGTTTTCAACCGTTTCTTCTAATTCCTCACGGTTTGGCTGCAATCAGTTCTGCCAAAATTGTGTGTATGATCTTGACGCATTTCCAAATTTTATTGTTGTTGCTCATAAATTTTTTTGTAGCAAATCCAAAATTATTTTTGGATCAATAATCTTGAACGTATTTGGATAATAAAATCAAGCCATGATCATATCCGTATCAAATATTTGATAATAGAAACCTATAAAACAAAAAGAAACCTAAATTAATAACCTAAAAATTGTGAATAAAACAAAATCTAGAAAAATCAAAAATGAATTTAACCTAACTATAACTTATAAACAAACATTATTTATATTTGTTTTCAAATATGATCTTAATTCTAGAAGCTTCAAGTTAATGGAGAAAAAATATTAATTTTAGTTTTTTACAAAATCAAACAAATGATAGATAATTTTTTATTTTATTTTTTATTATTATTATGAGATGCAAAATGAAAAAATAATTTAATTAATTAATATCACCAAATGATTTCATGAAAATGAAAAACCAACCAAGATATTATTTGATGAACTATTGAACACATTCTTCAAAATAGTCAAACTTGCTAATGAGCAAAAGAATAAACACATAATCATAATTTAAACAAAAGTAAACATTTGATAAAAATTAACGTTTTTGTTTAAATTGAGATTTTTATGCTCGTTTCTAACTTTTGACATATACTCTTGTAATAAATGACTCATACTAAAATGAAATTCTTAAGTTTGTCTCAAAGCAAGCCAAGGCATGGAACTATTTGAAAAGGTTGATTCTGTAGCTCATTATAATTATCAAGATTCTAATAGGGGCCCTTTAAAATGACCTTCACGCTCACTACACTGAAATTTGAAGGCACGTCTGTCTGGCGGTAGTTTACCCCTTTTTTCAGTCCGGATAGTCAACTGTACGAACAAAGGTATACTCTAGGAGGTTTGGTTCCCTAGAAGAGTATTCTCATGTATGATTTTAACCCTTTTTCGGGCCCGAGGGACTAAATTTATGAAAGAGAAACCCCCACGGAGCCTATAGTTAAGCTCTTTTCAGACTCCCTAAAATTGAAAAGATCATCGAGTGAACTTATTCCTTCACACTTGTTAAAATGATCCAAAAAAACATTGTTGACAGAGTCCATAGTTAAGCTTTTTTCAAACTCCTTAAATATGAAAAAATTGTCGAGTGATCTTGTCTTTATCACACTCGTTAAAATGGTTCTGAATAGACATATTTTTTGTACTAGTTTACCCCTTTTTCGAACTGACTAGACTACCTTCGAAAAAGGTACCCCAACAAAGTCTCCTTTTACGTTTTTTCAGACTCTCTAAAACTAAAAAATCCCTGAGCTTACCTTCTCTGGGCTCGTTAAAATCACATCGAAGGACGTTAGCATTGTGTCTTATTAATCGCATTTGCATACATGCGTCTTTGGCCCAATGATGGCTCCATGTTGCTCTCAACTGAACCATCTAAAGAATGCCTTATACGCAAGCCCTGTATCACTTTGCCTTTGCGTCTTGACACCTTGACCCACAGAGGATTTTTCCCGAGTGTCCTTTTCCTACATATATCCATTTTCTATGAGAATCCATGTGTTCTTTGCGCTTGGAACTAGTATGTCTACGACACTTGATCCTCCTTTGTAACATAGCATTCTTTTATTCTTTTTCAAGATTTCTGAAATTATTGAAAAAGACAAAAAAAAATCAAATATACCCCAAAAAGAGGAAGGGGAAAGTATTTTGTTTTTGTTGGCAACACAATGAGTCACCCTTGGGAAAATCACATCCTTTCATTTGTTCGTCAAGCCCTTAGATTTAATATGACCTTAGGAAGTTGTTTCTCACTACATAGAGTTTTTTCCTCCTCCGTTTGGTTATTCTTCCAAACATATGGAGAGTTTGCACTGCCCCCTGCATCGTAGGCTTATGTCAAATACCATGCTACTTGAGTCTCATCTTTTGTCATGCTATTCTCTAAGGGAAGTTATTACCAAGCTTGAGTTGGTCCCTCTGCAGATTGTCTCTTGCCCTCATGCCCGACGATCCTGAAAGCCCAATCAAGTTTTTGCTCAAAATCCATGAAGCCCTCAGCCTGATCATCAAAATCCTCTAGTCTGTTCCTAACAAGTCGTTGAAGACCTCTGGGTAGTGAAGTCGTACACTCATATTACACTCCTACCCGAGTTGTGAATATTTTGAAGCTATTGCTTGAGCTCTGAAGGCCTCATCTCTAGCAATCAGGCCTTATTCACTTCTTGAAGATGGATACTATACATGTATATATTTTTGATTTCGAGATGTAAATCTGCTGTGTATTGCTCGCATCTACACTTTATATACTTATATGACATGGATTTGCAGTGTATTTGATTGGCAGCCATGATTTTATTTCATTCCGAGCATGGATATGCCCACCTCGGTGAGACAATTGTTATTTTGCAAATGGCACCTCCCAAACTCTAGTCCCTGGGCTCACTTGTTTCGTACGTTGTTGAAGATTGATAATGTATTTCGGGCATCGGATTCTCTTCTGACCTCACACATTAGGGGGCATCTGTTATAACCCTAATTTGCACCAGATATGATTACCTGGCATTAGGCCATTTCATTTTACATATTTTTCCAAGCCACTACTGAACAACTCTTCTTAAAAACACCCTTTTTGAAGGTACACGCACCCTGCTCCACTAATCCATGCGTGTATACGCTAGCTGACCCATTACAACCCGTGTATACCTACGAAAGCATGAAAAATGGAAAGTTGCAGACGTAACTCACATTTTTGGGTAAGCTACATAAACCGTTTGACCACGCATAGCCGATCACTCGACCAAATACCTATCCCTATCTAGCCTATAAAATAAGGGGTAGGGGTCCCATTTGGAGGGAGGAAAATAATTGTAAAGAAACTCTACCTGATTTTGCATTCCCTTTGTCCCAACCTTTTGCAACTAGTGTGTGAAGAGAAGCATATATAAAATAAGTTGGAGCACAGTTGAAGAGGAGCCCGGGACCAGATTCAAGGAGCAGTGGTCGACCTCACTATTGTAAGTTACTCTTGTGATATGAATAAAAAGAAGTACTTTTCCCATCCCGCCATATGAGGTTTTCAATGTTTAAATTTGATTATATTTTGATAGAATCTCTAATCCATTAATTCATAGATCATATGCATGTGGAGTTCTTTGTTTGTATTTTTATGGATGCAGGTTAGCATTGGGAGGAGATTTACAGTCAAGGAGCGACCAAACATTAAAAGATCGACATCAAACATGGAAAGTAAGGTACAGGAACTTGATATTCTTAACCTTTTATTTGCATATGAATAATGGGGTTTATGATTGGGATGTTGGTAAGAAGTAGGAGACTTTAGGTCATTTTCTGCATGCATTACAAAACCCTTAATGTTAGTCCGTAGGGGGATTTCCAACCGACAACATTATTCTTACAGACTCAAGTCTACACTGGAGGCATATCTCAAGCCATATCCAGTTGTGCCTCATAAGTATCTCAATACATGTTTTTCTACTATCCAATGAGTCTGTCTCGGCTGACTCATGGATTGACTAAGAACATTCGCTATCATGTTTGGTGTTAACTAGATACATCAATGATCCAATTAATTGCTGGCACACATGTGGATAATCTCGTCTGAGTCATCATCATTTATTTTATGTCAAATCCATCACCATCGGTGTAGTCATGGATTTTCATTCTGTCATACTAAACTTCTTTAGTATCCATTGTATATTTTCCTTGACTCTGGAAAATCTCATCAATACTCTGTCATACTTCTTGTCCCAAGAAGTAGTGCATCTTACCAAGATCCTTCATCTTGAAATCATAAGTCAAATATTTCTTGTATCCAACAACAAGGATTCCTAAATAAGTCACCAAAATCAGGGTCTCATCATCAACAATGTAATAATATAGGTTTGGATCAACAACACTCTTGTTGAATCCAAAAACTCATCAAGAATCCATTTATCTGATGTATTTTCCAACTCATGGATGGAAGTGCATTGGGATATTGGATCAATATGTCTCATCATAGTTCACTCCCTCTGTTTGTGAGAATCCTCTAACTACAAGTCTCATTTTGTATGACACTTCCATCAACTACATGTCTTTATGCCTCTTGCAGAGTTTTTCAAGTCTAGGGAGGCCTTGTATGCCCTACTGCAAAGTCTCTGTGAATATCAACTGGAACAACTGAATCAACTTGGATCAATAACTATCTCCCTCTGAACTGCTGAAGGGGAGAAGGTTTTTGTATTTTCCTTCTTCTCAAATAGTTTTGACTCCCTCTGAAGTATGAAGAAAAAACATATTCCTTTGTTGTTAACCTTCCTGGAACAAGGAAACAAACGAAAGGAAACAAGACAAGAATATATCCTAGAGGAGATTCATGAGTACATCTCTAGAATCAAAAAAATTTAAGGATTGTTGTCACAACTACAACACCTACTTGTAATGTAGCAACCTTAGAAATGTAGCATTATAATTAAAACAATCAAACCCAGAGTCTTCACTTCCAGTGTTTTGTACCTTAGAATGCACTAGGATTCCTCTCGATCCATGATTGCATCAAGGCTTCCTTCCTCCTGCAAGTACCCTTATGAAAATGATGCAAATAAAGAATACAAGTGCATACTTGAGAGTGTACACCAATGGATATTCTTCTTCTTTGTCAATGTCATGATGAGAAATGACATTCCTCGCTTTTTTCCCATAGACTATAAGACAAATTATGTTGTTGTAGCTTCCTATGGCCACCTTCCACTGCTACACTTTATAAACATACGTGTTTTCTCCTGTAGCCACCTTGTACCATACATGTCTCTAGCAAATTCGGTATCAACTTTGTAGCTGATATAGCTGGGGAGGCCTTGTTTCTTTGGTTCTGTAGAAACTTTCTTCATACTCAGGATAGAGCTCAAACTTGGTCCTTCTATACCTTAGAGACTCCTTCAAATTTGGGTCCAGAACTCTGCTCAACTGATACAGGGATACATCCTTAGATTTTCACTAAGCAAGGTTTGGAACTGACCTGAATATGCCTCAAAACTTTGCTGGAATATGCCCAGAAACTATCGCACTGTCATATTCAGTCTATTCGTGATTAACACATCACTCATATCAACCGAATCTAACTTTACATGATAATATAAGAAAAATGATATTAAGGTTAATGTGCAAAAGATCACCATCCTGGCTTCTATGAACAACAACATTTGTTGTAGAGTTATCTGTCAAGTAACTGTTCAATTTCATAAAAAATAATCATAGTTATTTCTACAACTTTTGATAACCCAGCTCATGGTAAAGTAGTCTCCAAGATCTTTGGCTAAAAATTGTTGTCAAGCATAACATCCACCTCATACATGGCCCTTGTTGTTTGACAGTGCATCTTAGGGTGCATAGCTGCTGCAGCCTTTTGTTACTAACAATGCTGCCACATATTTTCTTGACACCATACCAACAAATTTACTTCGCTATTATGCAAATATTCTTCAAATATAATTATTGATTGCTGCAAATATACTTCCGCCACTCGAAAATTGTAGGCATAAAGTGGAAAATACTTTGCAGCCAACTATCACATAATTACTATTCCAACACTTCACAACCATCATGAAGGTAGCACATTATGATTTGTCAACATCAATGCAATAGGAATAAGGTTACTTCTCAATGTCAACAAAATTACTAATAACCAATAGCATAACTAGTGTTACAAAACTTGTCTTTCTTGACTATGCTCCTGAATAGATAAGTTCCCTGATTTCTCATGTAGTTGAGTCTAGTGTTCAGTTTCCTTTTGGCTGAGAAAACCCTCTCTCAGCAGGCTGAGCCCTTTACCTTGTTATTTCTACCCTTTTTCCAACCTTCACACTGCTACTAGATGCATGTAGCTGCTACAGAGATGTTCCACATGCCTGCGGTCTAGGGTAGGCTTGCTTCTCATGCCTGCGGCTACCTTATTCTAGTAGTTGACTCTTCTCTTAGGCTTTGGCCTCCTCTCCCACACTCCTCGGCTTTTGTTTCAAGGGTTTTAAATTCACCATAGAATTTTAAAAGGAAGATCCAGCCCTTAGTGGCGTTTCTCCCTTGCTGCAGTCTCCTTTAACCACGGTTTAGCCTAGGCTAGTAGGCCTAAGACCAACTCTAAATAATTTTACCAAAGAAATTTGAGAGAGGATCTGACCATTTTCAAATTGTGCAATGGTCATATTCAGTACTTGCACTAAAACCATGTTGAATTTTCAATGAGCTATGGCTCATGCATTTACTTTTATTTTTTCTTACTATGTAGAATAAACTGAACCATGACTATTGTTGGCCCTCAACCAAGTTTTGAGGAATACTTGGTCATAGTTGACCATTTGGTACTTCGACTACCTGTCGAAGATGGAGTGCATGGCGAAGCAGAGATCACGGGATCTCGCCACCTTTTGTGGAACCTTTTTGGGTTTTTTGGGAATATTGTAACGGGAAAGGGATGTTGATCCTTTTTTAGGACTTTTTCTATGTATAAATAGAGGTATAGGCCATGTAAGAAAGGAGGCCATGTATAGTCGATGGCTTAGTGCATAAGTTGGATCTATGTGATCAGAAGTCTGTGTGACTGTAAGAGCTTTGTGCATGCTGTAATAAGTGCTGAGTGCACAGAGTGTGAGAAGGCTTAGTGCTTGGATCTACCAGAGGAAAGAGGATCTAGCGAGCTGCACAGATCTCTTGTCCTATGAAGGGTAGGAACTTGAAGGATTAGTGCTAGTAGCGAAATCTGTGTGATCAAGTATCGTAAGGCTCTGTGCATTTTGTGTAAGACTTGCAGAGCTGAGTGCAAGTCTCTATGAGAGACTATAGAACGCTTTGTGTTGAGTGAAAGCAAGAGGGATCTAGCGAGTTGCGCAAATCTCTTGTCACATGCGAAGTAAGGGTCATTGAAGCTTCGTCCTATAACTGCTTGACCAAGATAATATAAAGAATACTTTGTGGACATAGCCCCAGGGTGGGGGTGAACCACGGTAACTCTATGTATTGTGCTGATGTGTTTGTCTCTCTCTTTCTAAGAGCTCTGATATGTTTAGATAGATCTATTGGTGCTTTGTGCTTATAAGGTATGAATGCATGCTAGATATGATACATAAGACACTAAGTGCTTAATCTATTGAGTATAACCTATTTATCATTGCTAAGTGCTAGATCTGAGTAATTACTGTCGTGCTCTATGCTTTCTACGAAGTGTATTAATGAATGTATGTTAGGAAATAGCTGACGCTAAGTGCACTGTAAGCAAGATAATCACAGATCTGTGTCCCAACTAGGGTTACAGACACCTGAGTCCTACAACCACCCCTGCCTCTACCTCGGGTGAGAATTCATTTGCTTCGCAGGTGTTGCCGAAAGGGCCGGTAGTTAGGGCTTTGTTGGTGCGCTCTTGAGAGTTGAACCCTGGGTCTGCCCCTGTGCCAACAAATGGTTCTGTTGTCAGGACCTGGAACTGTGATTGTTGGGAAGTGAAGAAGAAGAAGCTTTGTGCAAAATAAGCTCTGTGCGTAGATCTGTTGCCTTAGTGCACAGTGTTATGTTTGACCTGTGAAGCTTTGTGCCAAGAAAGAAAGGTCAGATCTAAAGAAGAGAGTTCAGATCTGAAGAAAAAGAAGTCAGATCTATGAAGAAAGAGGTCAGATTTGCAAGAAAAAGGTAAGAATAGTTAAAAGTCTTAGATCTGGAAGCTTTGTGCTCTGTAGAAGTAAGATAGGTGAAATTTTTTGTTTCTAAAGCATGGATCTATGTATGTTTGATAGATTCTATCCTAGCTTCAAAACTAGGGCATTAATAGATGAAAGAAAGTTTGATATGAATAGATCCGATAAGTATAGTGATAGATATGTTATACCTATGCATAGAACGAATTTTGGGACTAACCAATGGATGCAAGATTCTAGAAAGAAATTTTTACGAGCTAGCCGTTATGATCCTAGCACACAGTACATGAAAAGTTGGGGATCATTGAAGAGAAAGAGAGGATTAACTCTTTGTTACAATTGTAGAAGGCCCATACATCTTGCTAAGGAATGCCCTGGGTGAAGACCCAGTTGTCTTTGTTGTAAGGCTATGGACCATGAAGTACTGGATTTCCCTAGAATGATTGCTAGACTTGAAAAGCTGAATATAGAGAAAGTAGGAGATCCAGAGACTCAGATTATAGAGGAACCCCAGAAAAAATCAGACAAAGTATTGATGAAAATACAAGAAACCCTTAATGATCACAAAGACCTCATCTTATTAGAAATGTTCAAGAAGAAAGAACAGATCGAAGTGAGAATAGGAGACTTCGACATTGACTATGTTTTGGATGAAGAAACACAAGTGAACATTATGATAGAAGGAACCTGGAAAGCTATAGGAAGACCTGACATGACCCCTTCATTAGGAGGAATAGATTTATTCAGAGGAAAGTTGGTAAACCTATGTGGAAAGCTCACTCAGATATCTATGAATGCTCATGGAGCTTCGACATAAGAAGATTTTGAGATTGTTAATTTCGTGGAGGATAGCTCCCCATTTACTATGTTACTTGGTAAACCTTGGATTGAGAAAGATCAAGCCAAAAAACAAGAAGCAGAAAAGGACCTAGAACAACAGAGACAAGAGTTAAGAGACTTCATGACTAGAAGGATAGCGCAGTTGATTGAAGAATAGGAGAACAGATCAAGGGTTCTTGACTCTAGGAACTTGGATGATGAAGTTGACAGAATGCTAGAAGAACCCCAGAGGACTGAAAAATATGTTGGACAACTAATACCCATGGATCTGAAGAAAGAATCTCAGCACTGCGAAGTTACCATGCCAAGAGAAGAAAAGAATCAGAATGAGAAAAGGATGACTGAGACGAAGCTCACTGGGAAGAAGGCTAGAAAACTCATGAAGAAGAAAGTGAAGTTGGAGAAATTACAGAATGTTCCAGAAGAAACCCCGCAGAAGGAAAATGTGTCGAATTTGAGCTACGCTGGGATAGCAGAACAACGACATATGGCACTTCGCCATGTTGAAGTAATATAGCCATTAGACGATGATATACCCATTCCGCTGATGGCCCAAATGGCTTGAAAGAAAGTTATGCCTGTTACCTGACCGTTAGACTATGCCATAACAAACAGATCAAGAGTTAATGGACCCTCCTATCCGTTGCAAGCAGTCTGTTACAGCTTTACTTACTTATTTCGTCGCACCATGCCCGGAAGACACTTTTGCCAATTGAGGACTTGAGCTCACAGAATACCCACATTGTGGAATAGTGACTACCCTAGCTTGCTCTCTACTCAATTACGGTACCTTCATCCCATTGAAAACCTGAGAAAGTGATCTTGAGCTTACATGTTCGATGAGCTTAGTATAGCAGAAGAATCGGTGAGAGAAGTACTCACTAGCTTAAGAACTGAAAGAGTTATGTCGGAAAGAGGAATGTCCACTAGAGTCCAAGACTCATTGTCAAGAGGAGTAGCAACTTCTCCATCCACTGCTCAAGCTAGACCATCCCGACAGAGCGCCGAGAAATGTACTAAACATAGAGATGACATTGCGAATGCCAAACTGATCCCTAGAATCTTTCCCTCTTACATACCTCCTCTAAAAGGTGAAATAAACTGTGACAGTTTGCCCTAAGATTATGACTATCCTATGATCATTGGCGTACCTACCGAAGGGAGTGCACGCAGTTCACACTGAGTAGACCAAGCTCACAGCATTGAAGTTTTGCAACTTCAACCTTGGTGACCGGAAAGCCTACATTATTCTTTCCCCACACAAGTATCTGACGATGAAAAAGGGTAATAATTCCAAGATCATCCCTCAACAATGGACGATGAACCTCACACAATTCACCTTACTTAATGTAATGAAGATTCCACACTTTGGCAGGCACCAGGAGGTGAATGCTTGCGTAAAATTTCTACTGGAGAGCTACCATGGAGGATATCTCTGGTCGAACTGGTGTATAATGATTGATCTGACACTGATCAATCAGATCACTGGGCTGAGCATGCAGGTCTCTGACCTGCAAGACTATTACCCTAGAAAGACCACAGATCGCGCTCTTTCACAGAATATTAAAGAGGCCCATGGAAATGTTGAAAAAGGCGTGCGAGGTTACAAGGTAAATTCTATTGACAATGGCACAGTGCACCTCGCCTGTCATATGATCATAGGAAATTTAGTCCACAAGAACAGACCGACGCAAGTATTTGGGTTTGTAGTTGATCTCATAGGAAAATGTGTAGAAGGAGTCCAAATGAACTAGTCGAATTACTTAGCAGATCAACTCGAATTGGATTGTAGAGAAGTGAAAGACCAAGGATATGAGTTCCACTTCAGCTGGCTTCTCATCTTGATCGCCTTCATAGCATGGGAGATGCTGGAGGATGCTGTTTTTCATGAAACCCTACCATTTGAACCATTGGCTGCGAAGTTCAGTACATTATGGTACATGACAGATATGAATAAGCAATGGAAATCAAATACCCTCTTTCACAGATACTACATCCAGTTGAAGACAGTGATCCAAGCCACTCCGAACACACTCCATAGATTCAGACCCTTAATGAAGTTCAACGTGGACCGCCACTTCATATACCTAACTCCACACACTGATGAGCACCAGAAACAGCTACAATCCTATTATAAACTGACAAAAGAATACCTTGAAGAGATCACCAAGGAATGCTCGGTGAACCTCCTCGTTGCAGCAGATCCAACGGATATTTCAGATATCAGCAGCCCAGAAGCTGCACAGGACACACCTGGGCCAAATAAGACGCAGAAGACAAAGAAGACAAAGGAGATGACGAAAACTGAAGAGGTTCAAGATGTGGATAGCCGCTTTGTAAGGACAGCTTCCATCACACCAGATGAAGAAGGTAATGACGAAGACCTAGAAGAAGTTGAACAACAACCAGAAGATGAAGTCAAAGTTCTAAATAAAAGAAAAGGGTCACCTTCGAAGTCTTTCGTTAAGGAGAAAGCCAAAGTGACCATGACCAAGATGAAGACCACGCTCAATCCAGATGACTTCAGCTTTCTCCTCGTGACTTTGAATGAAGCTATAGAAGAGATCACAGAAAAGGAGGAGGCCAAGCAAGAAACGATGTACAAGAGAATTGAAACTGAGCTCTGAGGAGTGCAACGATCACTTCAGTATAGCTACGCAGCACCTACGATGCCTCTACTAGAAGGAACAATAGAAGAGGGAGATGAATCAATTCAACTCTGTAAGATCGCCAACATAGTTGAATTTTGTCTTCAAAATGTAGAAGAAGCAACAACAAAGGTTACACAGGCCCTAAAGAAAGCACATGAGGAAATCATAGAGCAACACCGAGCTGTGCAGCAAGAGAAGGATGCCATCCTAGCGAAATTTGAAGAAGATAGAGAGAAAATCCAGAAAGAAAAGGAGCAGCTACTCGCGAAGCAGATCGGGATCGAAGAAGCAGTCAAAAGAGCATTTTTCTCTATGACCAGCTTAGAATAGAAGGCATAAGAACCCATAGAATGCCAAGTAATGAAGCTTGTTGAATTCATTCAGCAACTACAACAAAGAGTAGTAGAAATAGAGCTCCAAGCTATACCGATTACTCCACAAGAAGAATGTGACCAATGAGAAGTGAATGCCCGAAGTACAGTAGAAAGGATTAAGGCACTCACTGAAAAATGTAAGAAATTAAGTAGTAGAAGTGCACAGATACATGAGAACCTATCTGAGAACCCTGAATTGCATAAATTGGAGTCACAGCTCTAGGAGGCGAAGTGATAAGCTGAGAAGTTACAGGTATAGCTGAAGGCCCTATCGACCCTAGAGAAAATGAAGAGGTCCCACGAACAACGCATCATGCAGCAGCAGATTCATATGATCCAGAGAAAGGTCATGGAAGTGACACAACAACTTCAACCTTTGCAGGACAGGGCATGTCAACTATTATTAGAGATTGAGAACCAAGGGACAGACCTGGAATAGGTTGTGAACACAACAGAGAAACGCTTAGAAGGACTAGTTAGTAATGCACTCATTTAGGAGTTTCCCAAGCAAGAAGCAGTAGCAAAGAAACAGGTCGAAGCCGCTCAAGCAAAGCTCGAGGCCTTCGAGGCAGATTTACCCAGAGAAGAGTGACTCGGGATGAGTCACAGGTGAGTGTTGGGGGATTGTTGGCCCTCGACCAAGTTTTGAGGAATACTTGGTCATATTTGACCGTTTGGTACTTCGACTGCTTGTCGAAGACAGAGCACATGGTGAAGCGGAGATCACGACATCTCGCCACTTTTGTGGAACGTTTTTTGGGTTTTGAGGAATATTGTAATGGGAAAGGGATGTCAGCCCTTGTTTAGGCCTTTTTTTATGTATAAATAGAGGTGTAGGCCATGTAAGAAAGGAGGCCATGTCTAGTCAATGGCTTAGTGCATAAGTTGGATCTATGTGACCAGAAGTCTGTGTGACTGTAAGAGCTCTGTGCATGCTATAATAAGTGTTGAGTGCACAAAGTGTGAGAAGGCTTAGTGCTTGGATCTACCCTGGGAAAGAGGATCTAGTGAGCTTCACAGATCTCTTGGCCTATGTGGGGTAGGATCTTGAAGTCTTAGTGCTAGTAGAGGGATCTGTGTGATCAAGTATTGTAAGTCTCTATGCATTTTGTGTAAGACTTGTGGAGCTGAGTGCAAGTCTCTGTGAGAGACTGTAGAAGGCTTTGTACTGAGTGCAAGCAAGAGGGATCTAGCGAGCTGCGCATATATTATGTCCCGTGCAAAGTAAGGGTCATTGAAGCTCTGTGTTGTAACTGCTTGACCAAGTTAATATAAAGAAGACTTTGTGGACGTAGCCCCAGGCTGGGGGTGAACCACGACAACTCTGTGTATTTTGTTGATGTGTTTGTCTCTCTCTTGCTAAGTGCTCTAATACGTTTAGATAGATGTATTGATGCTTTTTTCTTACAAGATATGAATGCATCCTAGATATGATACATAAGATGCTAAGTGCTTAATCTATTGAGTATAACATGTTTATCATTGCTAAGTGCTAGATCTGAGTAATTACTACGGTGCTCTGTGCTTTCTGTGAAGTGTATTAATGAATGTATGTTAGGAAATAACTAACGCTAAGTTCACTGTAAGAAAGATAATCACATATTTGTGTCCCAGCTAAGGTTGCAGACACTTGAGTCCTGCAACCACCCCTTCCTCTACCTCAAGTGAGACTTCATCTGCTTCGCAGGTGTTGCTGAAAGGGCCGGTAGTTAGGGCTTTGTTGGTGCGCTCTTGAGCGTTGAACCCTGGCTCTGCCCCTGTGCCAACAACTACTGCAGCAAACCAAAATCACAAGAAGAATAACCATGCACAAGAACAAAAGAAGTATCCTGGGAAACCCTTCTCAACAAGGGAAGAAAACCTAGCCAATCCTTTGTTATATTCTTCAAGAGAAATACCTCACACACCATCACCAAACGTAGCACACAAGAGGGTGTTGTAATTTTCATAATTTCATACCACAACTTCTGAAATCACGAGATGACACAATGATAAGTGTGTTTCTTCAATGGGGATTCACCTTTATTTATATAAGACTTATCACATCAACTGATGTGTCTTTTGGCACAATAGGGCCGAGCTCAATAACTCAAAATATAATTAATCATCACCATATTAATTATTTTTTACATTAATTATCTTTAATATTATTTATCTTTTACATTAATTATCTTTCGCTTTATGGTGGGGCCGACCTGTACCCTTTACATCACAAATAGGGTTATAGGTAAGTCTGACTCTTGAAAAATATAGAAATGGATATCATACACCCAATAATGTTCAACCACTAGGGGAACATCCATCTGTTCTCAGCCACAAGGATATCCATATCTCTATCTCACCATGTCTCACAGGAGAACCACACTCACTAGTGCTCAACCACTAGGATCATGTTTGCCTGTTCTCATCCACATGCACGTCCAACTCAACAGATCTTTTTTCTCACTTCGTTACACATGAGAATCATCTGGAATATCATCTCAACTCTCTGCAAAGAGGAGAACAATAAACCCATCACATGGGCTCCTTCACCCCTCACAGAGGTACACAACATTCCATCTCCATCTCAGAGAGGAACCACACACCCAAATCATGGGCTTCCTCACCCCACACAGGGGCACACAAAGTTCCTTCTCCATATCAAAGAATAACCACACACCCAAATCATGGGTAGACCCAACTTATTGGCTTTCTCTTAGGTCGACTCACTCATTTTGTGTCCTGGAGGATGTCTCACACAACTGTAATCATCAACACCTCTCTACCCCATCCCTCTTCCTCTATC
>JASDQU010371419.1:0-18339 GCA_032191745.1 Picea mariana | reverse complement strand
CATCTTTCTTCCGTTGAAGGCTCAGGCTATGGATTTCCCCGACTAAATTTCGGGTTTCGGGATTCTCTGATCCCTGATGTCGAGAATTCCCTGTTCTCTTGATTTCCCGATCACTGAATTTTCGATTCGCCGATACACACTTTATCGGTGACTAGCCCTAAAGGCTAAGTCTTGGCCTACATGACCTTCCCCTATATGACCATAGTCCGTTTCAGGGTTTCGGGCTTTCAAATGCTGGAACGCATTTGTCCTCAGGACTCCAGATCCTCCAAATCCCAATTTGTCGATATGACTTCAATCATCATTAGCCCCCTGGGCTATATTCTGGTCCCTGTGATCACCATCTCATAGGACCACGGCTCTATGTCCCGCGGGACTTAACCTCGCAAGAGCCCCTTCTCTCCTTAGCCCCGTCTGACTACGCTCTAGTCCATGTGACCAGTCCTCATAAGACCACAGTCTTATCTCCTTCAGGATTTCCTTATTCAAAAGTCCGACCTCCTATTCCCTGGACTCCCGAAATACTGACTCCCGATTTCCCGAAATGCCTTTCCTTTCGCTGTTTTTCCCGAAAAACCTCGATTGTTGCCACGCATTCTCCTATGATGGACGGTTCTCGTCGCTTCACGATTTTGGGGTTTTCGATGCCAAAATGCTCCACTTCCTATCCTCGGAACTCCAGAAATGTCAAATTCTGAAATTCTGATGGACTCTCCCCTTTTCGACGTAAACACAATCAACATTCGTGATTGTCTAGTAAACCAACGGCTCCAGATCTCCCTCGGGACTTCGAGGTTTCAAATGTCGAAATTCAATTGCCTCGATTCTCCCAATCTCTCAAATTTCGATTTCCTGATATGACGAGATGATGTCAGCTGGGCCCCATAATGGAACTTTCCTCCTTATCGAGATTTCGAACTTCACAGTTCCAAAATGTAAGTGTTTCCTGTCTTCAAGATTCGCGAAACGCTGAATCCCGACTTCTTGGATTTCTGACACGTGTCCCAAATGGATGGATGGTTCAGATCAAACCTCGGTCTTCATCAAATGCAAAATCAAACTGCTCACTTATGTGAGTCCCGATGGCCGAATCTCCAATTTGGATGATCACACGACACGTGTCCTTCCTGAGATCCACGGCTGTGATCCTTTCACTGTTTCGGTACTCAAAAGGTCTTGGACTCTTGGTCTCTAGACTTCCGAGATGCCGATGGCTCTTGATTTCTACCACCTGTCCAAATAGATGGACGGTTCTGAATTGTTTCAGGGTTTTCACTGTGGATTTACTAGATCTCTTGTCCACGGGACTTCCGATATCCTGATTTTTGATATCCCAATGTCAACTCTTTCAGGGATTTCACCCTCCTATTCACAAAGTTAAACCTTGTGCAACTCCTTTCAGATCCGATGGATGATGAGTGATTCGCTCAAGATCTAACGGTTCAGATCAATTTCTTTTGTGCGCTCCTCTGTTGCACTGCCTCCTGGATGTGAAAACCAGCGGTCTAGATCTCTTTCCCAGTCTGATCAGACGATTGCTATGCCTCCTTCTAAGTTTCAGTGCTTTCTTCCGGTACTTGGAAGAATTTCCAAAAATCCAAAGGCCTTGACCTTTTTTCCCTTTCTTCTCTGCGAACTCTTCGACTTGAGTCCTCCCGCGCGTATATGAAAATGATATCCCTCCTGAGCTTTGGGAACTTTGAACTCTTCAAAGAGTTCTACGGTTTCTACACTCCTTGTAGTTACACTCTGTGCACCTAAAGCACTACTTCTCCTGAGCTTTTATCTTCAAACCCTTGAAGGATTCGTTAACTCTTGTGCCCCTACAGAGTCTCTGTGCTCATAAAGATATATCCGTCCTGAGCTTTCCTGTAGCTTCAACCTCCAAGGAAACTCATCCTTTTTTCCTTTCTCCCTAAAATTGAGAATTGGGATGCCCTCCTGGCACTCCTTTTCTCAAGCAACCCCTTACTGAGTATTTTAGGGTGTTCAACAACCCTGCGAAGATCCCTCTCCTTGGACTCTTCTTCCAGAATACAGAACTCAACAGAGTTCTCTTCTTGTGCCTGTCTGCACACTACCTCAATGCCCTCCTGGCAGAGTTACATAGGACTCATAGTAGAGTTCTTCTGTGCATTTCTTACACCTGCTCAATGCCCTCCTGGCAGAGCTGCATAGAACTCCTCAGATCTTTTGTATGCAACTGTGTTCTCCCTACACAACCTTGCCTCCTGAAGTATTCAGTAACCTCACAGGTCTTTCTTCCGAGTTGTTGATTTCAACTTCTGTGCCCACCTGGCATGCCTCTGTCACACTCCATAGAGTTCAGAAATGCACCCTTTGTGCGGGGCTATCAGAACCCACAGCGTTCTATCACACCCTCCTGGTGTGAAGCCTCAAAGACCTCTCAAGGTTGAAGCCAAAACAACTCTTGCAAATGCATAAACATAACATACATTCACAGCATATAAAGAACACTCACAGGCATTCATTCAAAAAAAAAGTGTGCAGGAAAAACTGTTGTTTATATATTAAATGGAAAATGCATGTTTGTACAAGGTGTTCCTGAGCACGGCCTACAACAAGGTCTCGCCTCCTTCTCTTCTGCTCTCTACTCACAGACTCCCTTCTCATTCTACTAACTCCTCTCTACAATATGAGATCAGAATTTGATCTTTTACATGAGGGGGATCTTAGAGATCTTCCCTCCAACCTACCTACCCTATTCAATTACATTGAATGGGTTGTCTAGTCCACCATCTGGATCTATATCTTAGCCTTACAAACATTAAAGGCCTAACTACTCTGATGCCTGCACAAAGGCACAGCTCCACGGCTCAACAACCTACAACATTAATTACATTCAAATTCAAATTTGAAGATGAGGGTTGCACCTCTCTTCAGCCTTGAATGCATGCACTGACATGGCTGGATGGATGGCTGGCTAACATGGAGAGATGCTCCTGCATCATAATCCTCAGCTGGAAAATCATGAGCTCTTGCTTATGAGCTTCCCATCTTAGTTGTTGAAATCTCTCTGGATCCCAATTAAATCTCTGGAGATGTTCATATGCTCCGTCTCCCTGCTGCTGCTGCTGCCTTTCTGCCCAACTTCTCCTTGTTGGCAGTCTCTGTTGACTCTACCATCAGCCTTCTGAAGTCTTCTATCACCTCATCTAGCTGTTGAATTTGCTGGCCCTGTTTATGCAGTCTTCCCAACTGCAAAATTTTTATGCAAATGGGCAGATCACTGTGATCTCCCATGCCTTCTTCTTCATCTGCTTCCAACCTCACCTGTTGGATGTGCATGCCCTGCACTATTACCCTTCTCTCCAAGGCTTCAATTTGTTCATACAGATTAGCAAAGCTAATGTTGTCTGCCTCTTCCTCTTCTTCTTCTACAAACTCCCAGGTTGCAGTCCTTTAAGTCTCCTGGCTGAAAATATTGAGCCATTCCTCAGAATGCTCATCATTCTCTTCTGCTTCTTCTGTTGTCAGCTTTAGTGCTGCAGCTTCCTTAGCTTCCTGGCTGAAACCATTGAGACATTCCTCAGAATACTCATCTTCTTCATCGTCTTCTTGGGCAGCTTCCAAAGTCTACTCCAATTCTTCTTTGGCAGTCTTAGCTAGCTGTCCTTCTTCTGCTATTGCTACATCTACAACATAGATTTCTTCCTCCTCCTGGGAAAATGGTAGGAATATTTCAATTCCCCCAATCATTAGAAGATTTCTCTGATCTTCCTCCTCTGTCAGCTGCATATGTTGATCTAAATCCATTTGTGAGCTCACCTGCTCTGTCAGCTCCTCAAGCTGATTCCAACTCACCTTATAGTTTATGAGACCCTCAAATAGTCTCATATTTTGATCCCTGCCCACCTGGCAATAAGGGATCTGTTCTCTGCTTCACTGACAGACTATGAGATCAATTGATCCCATCTTCATTAGCACTCCTTGCTGAATTGAACTCACCTCTGAGTCCATGAGACTTTCAGATAGTCTCGAATGCTTATCTCTGCCCACCTGGCAATTTGAGATGCTTCCACTACCCTCCTGGCAGTCTTCGAGATCCCGCAGCGACCTCATTTCATTACCCAGCTAGCAATGTGAAATTCCTTGGCTATCCTCCTGACATTCTATGAGATCTTCAGCTAATCTCAACTCCTTGCCCACCTGGCAATTTGGAATTTCCTCTCTGCCCTCCTGGCATTTCTTGAGATCTTCAGCTGATCCCATTTTATTCTCTACCCCAAGAATTTTCCCAGTCTCTGGTTCACATATCTGAACCATCTCCTCAGGTCCATCGAGGTTTTCAGCATGCCTCAACCATCCTCTTAACAACCTATGTTGTCTTCTAGCCATCAACTCCTTTATTGGCCAATTTATCTTCAGCTTCTTCATGGACCATTCATATACCCATCTCAACTTAGCATTCTGCTACATCCGTAGTTCAAGCTCTTCCATTCATGCCCTAATGTCAGCAAGTTCTTTCCCCCTTTCGACTGTGCTCATTAACTCTGGGCCTTTGCTTCCAGCATACCTATGGCCTTCAGTAGTCATGTTGTTGTCTCTATTTTCCCTCCTGGAAAGTCTATTGCTCACTCCTACAATTTCTGAGTGCTCCCGCTTCTCCTACAGTCCTCCTAACTGCCTATGGACTGTTGCCTACCTGCAAAACAAATTCTTACAGAGTTTCAGCACTCAGTATTTTTCCTACTCCTTCTGTCTCTGCAACGTATAGACATAATCCACGCTCTGATACCACTTGATGCAGTGTATCAGAGTGCTCTCTATCTCTTATGCCTCCCTCGCCTAAAATATACAGACAAGAATCAGGCTCTGATACCACTTGATGCAGTCGCAGACGCACCCTATGTCTGCTCATAGGATCATTCTATCTAAATCATGAGCTGAAGTAGCTCTTTCGATTCTCCACTAGAATCTCTATTAAAATTGATCCATAGGTACTTTCTTCACCATCACGGTCTTCTATACTCAAGCGTGGATTTCCCCGACTAAATTTCAGCTTTCGGGATTCTTTGATCCTCGATGTCGAGAATTCCCTGTTCTCTTGATTCCCCGATCACTGAATTTTTGATTCGTCGATACACCCTTTTTCAGTGACTAGCCCTAAAGGCTAAGTCTTGGCATACACGACCTTCCCCTATATGACCATAGTCCGTTTCGGGGTTTCGGGCTTTCAAATGCTGGAACGCATTTCTCCTCAGGACTCCTGACCCTCCGAATCCTGATTTCCCGCTATGACTTCAATCATCATTAGCCCCCTGGGCTATATTCCGGTCCCTGTGACCACCATCTCATAGGACCACGGCTCTATGTCCTGCAGAACTTAACCTCGCAAGAGCCCCTTCTCGCCTTAGCCCCGTCTAACGATGCTCTAATCCATGTGACTAGTCCTCATAAGACCACAGTCTTATCTCCTTCGGGATTTCCTTATTCGAAAGCCTGACCTCCTATTCCCTGGACTCCCGAAATATCGACTCCCGATTTCCTGAAATGCCTTTCCTTTCGAGGTTTTTCTCGAAAAACCTCGATTGTTGCCACGCGTCCTCCTATAATGGATGGTTCTCGTCACTTCACGATTTCATGGTTTTCGATGCTGAAATGCTACACTTCTTGTCCTCGAAACTCCTAAAATGCCGAATTCTGAAATTTCAATGGACTCTCCCCTTTTCAATGTAAACACGATCAACGACCGTGATCGTCTACTAAACCAATGGCTTCGGATCTCCCTCAGGACTTCGGGGTTTCAAATGCTGAAATGCAATTTCCTCGATTCTCCTGATCTCTCGAATTCCAATTTCCCGATATGACGAGATGACGTCATCTGGGCCCCATAATGAAACTTTTCTCCTTATCGGGATTTCGGACTTCGTAGTTCCGAAATGGAAGTGTTTCCTGTCTTCAGGATTTGTGAAATTCTGAACCCTGACTTCTCAGATTTTTGACACGCATCCCAAATGGATGGAAGGTTTAGATCAAACCTCGGTCTTCGTCAAATGCAAAATCAAACTGCTCACTTATGTGAGTCCCAATGGCTGAATCTCCGATTTGGATGATCACATGACATGTGTCTTTCCTGAGATCCACGGTTGTGATCCTTTCGCTGTTTCAAGACTCAAATTGTCTTGGACTCTTGGTCTCTAGACTTCCAAGATGCCTATGGCTCTTGATTCCTGCCACCTGTCCCAACAAATGGATGGTTATGAATTGTTTCGGGGTTTTCACTGTGGATTTACCTGATCTCTTGTCCACAGGATTTCTGATATCCCAATTTTCGATATCCCGATGTCAACTCTTTCGCGACTTTCACCCTCCTGTTCATGAAGTTAAACCTCGTGCAACTCCTGTCAGATCCGATGGCTGATGGGTGATTCACTCAAGATTTGATGGTTCAGATCAATTTCTTTTTTGTGCTCCTCTGTTGCACTGCCTCCTGGACATGAAAGTCAACGGTCCAGATCTCTTTCCCAGTCTGATCGGATGGTTGCTATGCCTCCTTCTGAGTTTCAGTGCTTTCTTCTGGGACTTGGAAGAATTTCCAAAAAGCCAAAGGCCTCGACCTTTGCTCCCTTTCTTCTCTGCGAACTCTTCGACTTGAGTCCTCCCGCGCGTATATGAAAACGATATCCCTCCTGAGCTTTGGGAACTCTGAACTCTTCAAAGAGTTCTACGGTTTCTGCACTCCTTGTAGTTACACTCTGTGCACCTAAAGCACTACTCCTCCTGAGATTTTATCTTCGAACCCTTGAAGGATTCATTAACTCCTGTGCCCCTACAGGGTCTCTGTGCTCATAAAGCGCTATCCATCCTGAGCTTTCCTGTAGCTTTGACCTCCAAGGAAACTCATCCTTTTTTCCTTTCTCCCTCAAATGGAGAATTGGGATGCCCTCCTGGCACTCCTTTGCTCAAGCAACCCCTTACTGAGTCTTTTAGGGTGTTCAACAACCCTATGAAGATCCCTCTCCTTGGACTCTTCTTCCAGAATACAGAACTCAACAGAGTTCTCTTCTTGTGCCTGTTTGCACACTACCTCAATGCCCTCTTAGCAGAGTTACATAGAACTCACTACAGAGTTCTTCAATGCATTTCTTACACCTGCTCAATGCCCTCCTAGCAGAGCTTCACAGAACTCCTCAGAGCTTCTGTATGCAACTATGTTCTCTCTACACAACCTTGCCTCCTGAGGTATTCAGTAACCTCACAAGTCTTTCTTCCAAGTTGTTGATTTCAACTTCTGTGCCCACCTGGCACGCCTCTGTCTGACTCGGCAGAGTTCAGAAATGCACCCTATGTGCACGGCTATTAGAACCCACAACATTCTGTCACACCCTCCTGGTGTGAAGCCTCAAAGACCTCTCAAGCTTGAAGCCAAAACAACTCCCACAAATGCATAAACATAACATACATTCACAGCATATAAAGAACACTCACAGGCATTCATTCAACACAAAAGTGTGCAGGAAAAACTATTGTTTATATATTAAATGGAAAATGCTTGTTTGTACAAGGTGTTCCTGAGCACGGCCTGCAACAAGGTCTCAGCTCCTTCTCTTCAGCTCTCTACTCGCAAACTCCCTTCTCATTCTACTAACTCCTCTCTATAATATGAGAACCGAATTTGATCTTTTACATGAGGGGGATCTTAGAGCTCTTCCCTCCAACCTACCTACCCTATTCAATTACATTGAATGGGTTGTCTAGTCCATCATCTAGATCTAGATCTCAGCCTTACAAAAATTAAAGGCCTAACTACTCTAATGCCTGCACAAAGGCACATTTCCATGGCTCAACAACCTACAACATTAATTACATTCAAATTCAAATTTGAAGATGAGGGTTGTGCCTCTCTTCAGCCTTGAATGCATGTGCTAACATGGCTGGCTAGCTAGATGGATGACGTGGAGAGATGCTCCTACATCATGTTTGCACTGTGTTCCAGAGGAAGAAAGGAGAAAAGGAAAGGTAGCCATTTGGGGAGTGCGGGATTTGACCCTTCGCACTATTTTGTTCACCATTGCTCATATGGCTAGGAGCGTTTCTCCTCACATGGCTCTCCAGAGCTACTTTCAGTATGCCATAGAGTGTACTGAGCCTCGGGTTTTTAACTGGGCGGATGCAGTGCTTCATAGTGTGAAGAGGCAGTTGACCAAATGCAGGCAAGGCAATCTGAAGCAATTTGGGTACAGGTCGTTGTTGGTGTCCTTCTTTCTTGAGAGGGTTCCCTTGGTGAGGTTGCAGGTTGAGTGGGGTTTACCAGCTCCAACGGATCCAAGAATGTTGAGGTGGTGTCAGCTCATGGCCCGACACGTAGCTGGACCAATTATCAAATACAATGATGCCTTTTTCGACTGGTTGCGACCACAGATGTTGATGGTCGATGATTATGCCTATGTCAGGTTGGACTTCCGAGGAGATCCAGACTTGGCCCTACCCGAGGGTGCTCAGTGGGGGGATCTTGGTAAGTAGTACACATTTTTTCTTTTTTAAATGTTTTTGTGAATTTTATCATATGAAAATGTTTTTATGTTTGTCCAAGGTATAATTACAAAATTCTTTTTGATAACATAGACCTGGGGCCCTATTGACCACCTGGTACTTCTCCTATTCAGTGACAAGGAGGGGTGGCTCTAGTGCCACGATGGGACGACGAAGATTATGAAGCGGTGGAACAAAACCTAGAGGGTTTGATAGCAGACATTCCAGACATGCCCCTTAGAGAGGTTCCATGACGTTATCAGCTTCATACAGTAGGAGTGTCAAAGTCCATTGGCCGACTGCTTCGTAGGGTTGCTCGGGCAGTCTTGTGTTACCATGAACGTCATCCATGATGTCACTTTGTAGAAGCTATGGGCTTCAGATTTTGAAATTTTGGTCCTCGGACAAATTTTTTTTGATCGTTATATATACATATGGCTTCTACCGGTTTATCTTGTGTTGTGTGGAAAATTGATGTGATTGATTTATAAATGACCCAAATGTCTGTCTAATACATAGCTAGCTAATGCATCAGTTAATGTATTTAGACATCTAGGAATATGTTGATATTCAATATAATCAAAATAACGTTCCAAGAGGCGAATTCGCAAATACAGCTGTAACAAAGTAGGACTTCGAATAGTATAGACATTACTTAACTGTAGTACTATGAGTTGTGAATCGAGTCGCACAACCAAATGACAGATACCAAGCGAGATAGCATCGATCAAAAATTCGATAATGGTGCTATACTCAACAATATTGTTGGTCGTATGGCCGAGGCACACACCTCGTAAAGAGACAAGTTCGTTTGTAGGGGCGTAAATTGCCCATGCAGTGGAAGCAAGGTTCTGAGTACTATGGCTAGCGCCATCAGCAAAGCCAATGTAGCATAGTGAAGACTCCGAGATCTGGAAATCAAACACAACGTCACATAAGGGCAGAGACCAGATAACGACAAAACAAAACTACAGTCACACAAGAAGTATGATACAATAAAAATACAGGTACTTGTGCACAGGTGATCTTATGCATAGTACTTCTTCAAGTACAACCCATTTATGGGTTCACTCAAAGGGATACCATCATAATNACATAGCTTTGAATTTTCCATCTCCTAGCATATCTCGATCTTGTTCGTAGAGGAGAACCAAATCTCCTTCAGAGAAAATGCGAGGCTTGACATGTTTGTTGTATTGGGACTTGACACGTTTTTTCTGAGCTTCTATGACTAGGGTAGCATCGCGTCGAGTTTCATCCAATCGCATAAGATACAATAGATGTTCTTCCTCACAAGAAGTGTTTGGTAGGAGTTCAACAACTAGTTTTAAAGAGGGTATCTCACATTCGATTGGTAGAATGGCATCCAAACCATAGACTAACCGGAAAGGTGTAAACCTAGTAGCGGACTTGACGGATGTCCGGTAAGCCCACAATCCCAAAAACAACATTGTGTGCCAACTTGTTTTGTGAATCTCTATCATTTGTCGGAGCATGGTTATGAGAAATTTGTTAATTGCTTCGAATTGGCCATTGTCTTGTGGGTAATAGGGTGTTGAGTTTTCATGGAGAAGACCCAACTTTTCAGTTAGTTTGGACATCATGAAGTTTCTAAAGTGGCTACCACGATCAGTGACAATAGCCTGAGGAACACCAAAACGAGCTATGATGTGATTAAAAATGAATAATGTTGTGGTCTTTCCGGTATTGTCAAATGTCATCATTGCCTCAGCCCATTTCGTAAAATAATCTACGGCTACAATAATGTATCCATGCCCCCCGGCCGAGTGGGGGTGACATGTCATGAAATCGATGCCCCATTTCACAAAGGGACCAATGAATACCACAGGGTGAAGAGGAGCGGGATGTGACTGTATCTTATGATTATAGATCTGGCAAGTGTGGCATTTTTGGAGGGCGATTATGCAGTCGTTAAATAAAGAAGGCTAAAAATACCCTTCTCATAAGATTTTCTGGGCAGTAGCATACCCAAACATAGGACCACCACAGGCTCCAGAATGGCAGTCGTTTAAGGCTTTCTCGGCTTCATCGAACATGAGGCAGTGTCAAAAAATTGAGTCAATCCCACGACGATAAAGAGTATCCCCAAGGATAATATATTGACGGGGTTGATAGCGTATTCAACGCCAGTCCGTACTAGACAAATTAGGCAGGAAAGTCTGGGTTTGGAGATATATGATGATATTGCCATACCAAAGATCATCAGAACTAATGAGGAAAAGGGATTCATCAGGTAATGAATTGGCTGCTACATTTTCCATTTCAGAGTAGGGAAAATTGCATATCAACTCAGCAAACACTAAGGACTTCTTGGACTTGGCTTGTTCGAATTATAAGTCAAAATCCTGGAGTATCATGATCCATTTGGAGTATTTTCCCCCTAGCAATTGACATGTGAGAATGTGTTGCATAGGGTTGTAGTTAGAAATCACTATAGTCTTGCAAGAGAGGATATAGTGCCGAAAGTGTTGAACTGCTTGGACGGCCCCCAAGGCTAGTTTTTTGACATGTAAATACTTGGTTTCGGTAGGCATTAGACTTCGACTCAAGTAATAGGTAACATGCTCGTCATGAGAATCATCCTCTTGGATGAGAACCATACCAATGGTGTAATCCGAGGCTGCGAGGTAGAGGAAATAATCATGACTGTAATCGGGGGGGAAGAGAAGCAGAGCATGTGTCAGGGACAGTTTTAGAGCTTCGAAGGTTTTGTTTGCGATGGTATCCCATACAAACTCGGAACCCTTTTTGAGTAGCCGCGTAAATCCACGAGTTATCTCTGTGTACTTCGGGATGAAACGATGAAGAAAGTTTACTTTCCCTTGCAAAATTTGTAACTGGCGAAGTGTAGAAGGAGGAGGGAGATTAAGGATCACCTTGACCTTTAAAGGATCTACCCTGATCCCTTGACGCGAAACAAGAAAGCCTAGAATTCGGCTGGATTCCACGCAAAAAACACACTTGTGAGGGTTCAAGCGTATGTGGTAAAACCGACATCGGACAAAAATGGCTCGGAGGTGGATTGGATGATTGGCTCGACGCATAGAATGAGCAGGTAAGTCGTCAAGATATGGTTGCACGATATGCTTGATATCATGGAAGGCATAAGACATAGAGCGTTGAAAAGTTGCATCAGCGTTCTTGAGACCGAAAGGGAGTTTTCGATAGGCGAAAGTGCCCCAAGGACAAATAAAAGCCATTTTATGTTGATCCTCAGGAACAATATTGATTTGATTATATCCAGAGAAACCATCCATCAGAGAGAAGATTTCGCTTCCGACGCAATCGTAGACAATTTGATCGACGAAGGGGGCAGGAAAGTTGTCCTTAGGACAAGTTTTGTTAATATCCCTATAATCAACGCATACACGGATTGTGCCTTGTTTCTTGTCGATTGGGACAAGATTGGAAACCCAGTCAGTGAGGGCCATCGGGTAAATAAAGCCGGCTTTGAGAAGTTTCTTGACTTCAAGATTGATAGCCGCCACTTTACGTGGGTGAACTGGACGAAGGAGTTGCCAGACGGGTTTAACATCGGGGTATGTCTTGATTTCATGTATCACAATGTCGGGGTCAATACCCAACATTTATTCATAGCTCCAGGCGAAGACGTCATGAAACTCTTTGAAAAGTGTCATGTAGGTGATGATTTCGTCAGGGGAACACGAAGCTCCGATATGCACATTTTCAACAATTCCAAGTTTGATGGATATGTCGAGGGGAATAGTGGGTGAGATATTTCTTAAGTTCCCTTTGGAAAACACATCGTGTGTGGACTCGGGAACGGTTGAAATGAAAACAACGGTCGATGGGGTCGAGATCCGTTGGTAGTTTTTGATGGTATGTTTCTCCAGGAAGAGGATGGAATGGTGATGTCCATCATCCCAAGGGGTGTCTTCCATGACAGACATGATCATCTCATCTTTGGGAAAAATGACCCAGAAAGGATATGGAGATAACGCACCAAGAGAGGGGGTAGAAGGGGTTGCGATTGAATGGCCTCATAGGCAGATTCGACCGGGCTTAACGACATTTCGTTGCTGTAACGAAGATGATCTCTAGGGTCAGGTACCATCCATTGGTCATGAGACGTAAGAGTTCCATGAATCGAGGTGGAGATCATGTTGATTGAAGCAACGGACAAGCATGGAACATCGGGCAGTTGAATGGGGAAAGTACCCATCAACGAAGAGTCTTTGAGAAGGCCTACATTGACATTCTCATAACTCGGTGGGGTTTTAGCAATGAATGGTACATTGCCAGTATGGGTATCCGAGTTAAAGAGGGATAATTGGTCGACGGTGACTACCTTCCCTTGATGTGGGAAACATACAACACGAAAAAGAGTCGACACAACTGCATGCATGGAATTGATCTAGCTACGGCCAAGTAGAAGATTGTAATCGAGAGGAGCGTCAAAGAATTCCACTTTGACTTGGACCATTTTGCCTTCTAGCATGATTGGCAATGAAGGAAGGACACCGTAGGGCTTAAAACTGGATCCATTGAAGGCTTTGAGAGTGTTCTGGGATTCATTCAAAGAGGGAGAGCCAATGGATTTCCAACAGGTAAGAGACATGACACATGTTGATGCACCCTCATCGATAATGGTTCGATAGATGTTTTTGTCAGAGAGAATCACTTGGATTTGGAACATGAGTTGAGGAGGTAACCTTGGGATGTGATCTTCCAAGTCAAAAATTATTAAATTTGTGTCCGTCGGTTCGATTCCACTGATATCTTTCAACAGTGCCTTCCATTGTGTGGGACAACTTTGAAGGACTTCGAGGGATGACATCATAGAAGGTGCTTGGGCCAGATCTTCAACAATGCTATAGTTTTGGGCAGCACGAGCATGAGGATTCAAATCCGATTTTTGAATGACGCCCTTTGGAGGGGGTCAATGAACTGTGTCAAGGCTCGGTCATTCGAGATGAAGAGAACCGTAGGTAGGTGGAGTCGTGGGAGAGGGTTGTACCAATGAAGGAGGTGGGTCATCAACCTTCTCTTTAGAGGGAGAATAATCTTTGGCTCGAGTGGTGAGTGCAATGTCATTCTTCTTTGAATTGCCAATACACATCAATACATAGGACGTAGTAGAAGGGGAGGGTTGGTCATGAATGACCAATTGGGCCTGTTTTTAAGAGGGGAAGGGTTGGGACAAAACGGTCGGAGCAGGTGGTTTCGGGGCTCCTTGAAGGAACTTAGTGAACTCAGGGCATCATGGACAATCCTTCATGTAGTGATCATCACCACATATAAGACAAGGGTATCTAGGTTTGCGCTTATCCCTATCGTCAACAGGGGGAGTTTTGGTTTTGTCTGCTTGTAAATTATTTTTGTCCTTCTTATTCTTACCCTTTCCTTTTCTGGATTTGTTTTTACCGATTGGGGTAGATTGAACTACATTTACCTCAGAAGTCTTGCTGGTGGGAGGGGTAGGAGATGGAGCATTTTGAACATTAGAAGAAGCAGGTTTGGGGGTGGTGCTTGAGGTAGAATGTGGTTGGGCATGGAAAGTGCCAATCACACCATCGGCTGCATGAGAGGCAGCTGGAGTAGTTGAAGTGGCAGAATTGGAAGGACGAGGTGCGTCAAGGAGTAAGTCGTAAAGAGTACTCGTTTGTGAGTAAACGAAGTCAAGATATTGATCACGACTTATGGCCTATTCTTTTGTGACAACTCCACCCATGGTGATGTCACATGCGATGTCATTCACAAATGATTTTGTGAAGCACTCTGCCAGCAACTGATCGGGAAGGTTGAGTTTGATGAGACGTCGTATCGTTCTCCATTCATGAATTTGATTGGATATATGAGTGGCTTTAGTTTGTTTGAAAGAACTCAAAATCTCGGTCCCCATTTCATAACGGATCGGTAACTGGTAGTGGGTGAGAAAGGCCATAGCTAGGGTGTTGAATTCGACGAAGAAACCTCGTGGTAATTCTATATACCACTTCATAGCAGAACACATGAGAGTCCTTTGAAAAAGACGTAAATGAATAGAGTCATCCATCAAGGAGTTGGATGAGCACCAGAGGTGAAAAGTCATGACATGATTGTTCGAGTCCTCTCCTACTTTGCCATCAAATTTAGTGATGTATGATGGTATCTTGGCTGGTATAGCGGGCCATTGGGGAGAGTGACGAATTGGATCATTTAAAATCCTTGACAGATCTGGGAGATCCAAAGTGGCCAAGAAGGGTAACTGTCTATTCACATGCGGGTACTGGTGGCTTTGGGGAGGAAGCCCCATTGGTAAACTGGTGGGACCATAGGCAGTCTGCATATAATGTAAATACCCGGGCAGATTCGGTGGTGGTTGTGGAGGAAAGTAGCTCATGGGATTGTATCCTTGAATAGGGATGTGAGTTTGAGCATTCGAGCCCAAAATAGGATTAGACGTACCTGGATATGGTTGGCCTATACTAGGGGGTATAATGGATGCAGCTGGAAGTTGTTGCCCCCCAGTCGATTGAGGATTATGTTGTATCAAATGATTCCAATACTGGGCCAAAGACGGAGGTATGTTTTGTCCGTGAGGTGGGGTCGATGGAAGTTGTCCTCCAATCAGAGGTTGTGTTCCAATTGGGGGTAGTGTTCCAATTGGGGGTTGTGTCCCAATTGGGGGTTGTGTTCCAATTGAAATTTGTGTTCCAATAGGAATTTTCCCTACAAGGGGGTGTTGAGTAAAACCTCCTTGGTGAAATTGTCCACCAACAAGAATCTGGTAATTTGGTGTGAACGACGGAATAGTGCCACTAGGATTAGTGTTGTCGATGGAGGACAAGAAAGGTCCTCCAAAAGGGGGGTGAGGAAGTGTCGGAATGAAACTGGGAGGAGAGTGCCCAGAAGAAGAGGGACCACCAGGAGTTCCGGATGGGGTTTGCGTAGGAGTGGGAATAGAATCATTCAACGCACGGTATCCGAGAGGAAGTGTCGGGGTGACACTGGGCGAGAGAAGTGTGCCGATGGGGGCATGACAAGCTTCCATAATCCTGGTGTGAATACTCGTAGTATCTATGTAATGGACCATTTCTATAGGGAGGTTCAAGATATGGTCAGATCACGGAGCGTCTGTACTAGGGAAATAATAAGCAGTAGTAAAATAGACTGCATCTGGGTCAAAGGTTTCGGGGAACGTAGGTGAGATAGTGATTTCAATGCCTGATCCTGCACCAAAAAGGTCCCATCTAAAAACACCAGCAGACCAAAAAGGATCTTGGCCCTCAGGTCCTGGAAAGGGTCCATTCGACGATCCAGAAGACAACACAACTAATTCTCTGGAAGAATTCACTCGCATAATACGTCTCTCAGAATCGGGGTGAATTCGAAAGTCCTCTCGAGTATTGGTAATTCGGAAACATTCTAGAGATTCAGTTCTTTCCACTTGTTGAGTGGTAACATCTTGGACTTCACTCTGTTGAGGGGAGCCCTCAGGTGAGCTTGTAGGCAGGGGTTGAGAACCTTCCATATGTTCTGGAGATAAACCCTACATTCTACATGAATGACATGGAGGATCTATTATGAATGAGTTACAAACTTACAAAGAAAGTCCTATGGTCAACTTGGGTAAACAAACAGCATGCGCTAGTAAATAAAATCTAGGAAACAATACCAAGAAAACAAGACCTTCTAATTTCGAAGTCACTAGTTGGTGATGAAATCCACCGTCGCAACAATGAGATGAGAAGGGGTTGGGCTAGGGTGGAAAATTTCCACTGATGACCTGCTTAACGGACTTACACCCTGGTGCAAGCTCCCACACATAATTGTGGGTATACCCTCCAAGGAGCCTGAGTGAGTTTGGCCAACGTCAATTCTAGATACCGTGAATACTTGCCCCTTCACAGTCACCTTGTTTAAGACCCTAAAAATATAGGCCACTAAGGTTACCACCGACAACAATAAATCCTGGGGGGACAATCGACAGTCCGATCCACACGCAAGGGTAGGGTATGTAGCTTGAAATCAACTCAAGAGGCTTCCACTCATCATTGTGGGTATACCTCCAAGTGACCCCCGTAATACGTGCAATCTCTACACTAATATCGACAAAGCAGGGTGAGTAACTCTGTCAATATCAATGCGACCTCGGGTTTGACCCTTGTGTGAGAAGGGCTTCCCAGGACAAAATGTTGTAAATGGAATTTGACACTCCTTAACACAAGATGCTATTGTGTGTGTTGTGCTTTGGAGAGTGTATCTCTCTACCTATTCCAAAGCGCTAGCCTAGCTAAATGTTGGTGTAATAGAGCCCTAGAAAAGAGTTACTAGTTAAATTTTAAAATTGCACAATGTTATTAAGGGCTATTGTTACTCAAAGGAAACGGAGATGAAACTGATGTTGTGTGAGACTCTGACCCAACAATGCATAGATAGAAATGAAATATATCAATTTTTGTTTGATGAATCCTATGTACGGGAGGGAAAGAGAAGTGTTTCGGAACAAACTTGAACTACGATACACAATTTCCTTTACAATGCAATCTCAACAAACCACACAATAATGACAATTCTCTTATTTGTTCTTTTTCAATAATTTCAACAATTGATTTTCAATATTTTCAAAAACGAAAATGCTTTTGAAAGAAAAATGTTTTTTACTTTTTAAAAAGGATCTACACCATGATGGTGAAAGTGAGAAAAACTAATGACTAATGAACAAGCAATAAACAAAAACCCAAACCAATCTTTCAATGGAAACAAAAATAACAAGCAGACAAAACTAGTCTTTTCAATTGCATGAGAACAATGATCTTACCAAATAATGAGTGAATGAAAAAGACAAATAATCCCAACTTTCAAAACGATCATCGGCTCTTGACCAAACAAACACTCAGATCGCAGGATCAGAGAGTGTACCCTTGCTAGGAAAGTCAAGAGATGAGAGTTGAGAAAAAGAAAAAATGGACATGAAGAGCCTTTGATTCCCGAAGACTCATCGTGCGCAAGATCCAAAGACAAGAAAACATCAACCAATGGTCCAAGAAGTTATTTTCAGACACCTATATTGATCTGGGCAGCTGAACATGCAAAAATCTTAAATCCAAAAATTTTAAAAGAGGGTTCACAGGCTATCAGTGTTGTGAAGTGCGAGAATGGGTCATTCTCGCAGACAAGCTCTGAGCAGAGTGCGGGATATTCACATTGAACTTAAAAGCAGAGTGCGAACTCAAGGTGTTCTCGCAGGCCACTGTGGGGTTCAGTGCGAGAATGCTTGAAACTAGGCAAATTTTTGGAAAAAGACAAAAAAATTGAAGGGACTTCTGTACTCAGAGGGTCTACCAGGGTGTCCTAAAGACTCAGAGATTGATAGAAATGGAGAAAGGTAATCCAAGAGCAAATGGCCAAGGAAAAACACCAAAAACTACAGAAAAAATGGGTTGCATCCCCAGTGGAGTCACCAATTTTATTATCAGACTAATCAGTAGGTGTGGACACTAACAAATCTCCCTAGATCCATCTGGATCTAGAACAAAATAGGACAGGACATGACTCTTTCCCTAAGTTATGACCATTGAATTAGCTAGTAAGGAAGAACAAGTGGCATACCTTCGTATCGCTTCCTAGGGTCTCTGTTGCTCCCACTTCACTTCAGTGCTCTCATGAGGTCAAGACCAAGACAACACAAACCAACCAAAGTGAAGATAGCAAAATATATTCAATTCTTAACTTATGTGTATGATCAAGGAATTACACAATAAAGTAAGAATGAATTTATGGGAAAAGGACATGTCGTTGTATCATATTAATCGAAGGTAGAAGACACAACCTGATCGCCTTGATGTCGCAAGCTTCCTTTCAGTGACTCTTGGTTCC
>JASDQU010371418.1:49142-61851 GCA_032191745.1 Picea mariana | reverse complement strand
CTTTACCCACAAATTTTAAACCATGAAGCACTGCAACCAATTTGATGTCCAAAAGTGGTCATAAACTTGTGAAGGCTCGTTCTCACTAAACGGGGGTCGAAACCAAGCACGGGATATACCGTTGGAAAGGTATAACACTGCCCTACACCATGTCTGGGTTTGATTTTCCCTTTGATACCATCATCTGAACAGATTCAGACCAGGAAGCTACAGCTATTAGTTTTGCCCGTTCGGGTGACTTTGACTTTGCGTGCCTCATATGGGTCATACTGACTCAGAATCAAGCTCATGATAGCTTGTTGAAAAGCTTGTCCCGATTCCTACCACTTGGAAGTGTTGTACTCCTTGAATAGAACAGCCTTGACATGAGGAAGAAATGTCATGGGAAGGCCCACAAATCCCTGAGTGCACCCAACTGATACTCTTTCAAGGGCAGAGGCCATAGTAACTATGACCCCCGCCACTGTCTTTGACTGGAACCATAGCACCAAGGGGATGGCATGGAGAAGTAACTGTGTAAAACACATTGTTGAGCCCAGAGCAGATTTTTGGGTCAACACCAACCTATACGAATAACACTATGTCTCAACCATAAAACCTCAACCATACTCCAAATAACATCGGATATGTCTTAACAAGATGCCCAATGAAGTATCCCAACAATGAACAACCACTACAGTAGCACTGTATCTTTGTAGATCTGGCTCGTACAAAATATACTATACAATAGACAGTTCCTCAAGGAAAATATCTCAATATCCCATTTCCATATTAAAATTTCACCATGGATCTACTTTATATAAGCATATAACATACCTTTTGTTATAGTAGATAGCTCTGATGTACCTTCTTACTGTTAGATATTCTTGTAGCTTCTTCTCTGCTCAACACCATGTCATTGAAGATAGATTTGATCTTCGTTTTCATCTTTGTCAACAAATCCATGCTTTGTATTCATTAAACCCGTGGGCATCCGAACTTTGTCCCATTGTGTCTCATGGATTTTCATGCCCTTCTAGTATTGCAACATGTGGATGTCTTCAATAAAAACCCTAGTTCAGTACCCATAGTCTCGATCCTTCGAACCTGCAACTTTATCGCTACTTCAGAATCACTGCTATAGATTTTTCAATGATACCTGCCCAAAAAAATTCACAAAAGAGATATTCAATGTGCTCAAATTAGGTGCTAATAAGAGACCCTTTCTCTCTTATTTATACTCTCCAAGTAGCTTCCTTTAGGGATTATCTTCTAACTATTTTACCCAACTTCCTTATTTTAGGGCTAACCCACTTTCAACTACTTTACCCACTTGAAACCACTTTATCTAGAAATAGTAAATTCACCACTTCTGGTTGCAACTAATTTATTTTTAATTATTTTATTATTGCAACAACTTAACTCATGATTAACTCCTAGTTACAAACACTTTGACTAGTAAAATTCTTCTAGGAGCTTCTAGAATAATTTGACTTCTTTGACCTTCTAAAGGCTTCTAGATAACTCAAAAGGGTTCTCCAAATTCACTAAGCCATATCTCATAAACCATGATTAACTAAGTGATGTATCACATATCACCGGAAACGACACATGTACTATCCATCTAGAAAAGTCTCACCTGCAAATTCACTGGTCTTCATTACATTATTCCTCAACCAAACTTGGGTTCCTTAACCACACTTCTAGGGTTACCATAATTTTATACCAGAATTGCTTCAAGGGTTGCAATCAATGACAACCAACCCAATAAATCAACAGAAATAACCAACAACGTGACATTCATACACTTGAAATTGTCTATGCAAGTTAAATACAAAAATACATTTTCTCAATTGTGCATAGGAATAACTAAGTAACATACAAAAACATCCCACCACATAGAAAAGGATTCAAATGCATCATTCTTCTCACATCAATAAATAATGTCCAAATATAAATAAGAGTAAATTGCACAGTGAATATATCAACAACTAACATGGATACAAATAGCACATGAGAAAACATATCTTAATGAAATGTTCAACCCACTGCAGAGGACGAACATTCCTCCCAACCATAGCCTTATTGTTCCATTTCTCAACAATAAGACACCCTAGAGATAGGGATATGAATCCATAAGAGACGGAGGTCCCTAAGGCTGGATAATGTCCCCCTTTCAGCAGTTAAACTCTCAGCTAATTCCAATCCACCAACACTCTTCCTCTCAACCTGCACAACCCAAGGGATGGAATCCCCCTTCACTACCGATAATCCATTAGGACTTTCCACTCCCCTCCAGAGCTTCCATCACAAGTTGCACATTAATTATACTTGTTGGGACTTTAGTAAATCTAAAGTTGTACTACAAATTCTCCTAGCAGCCAAAAGTCTTTCTTCTTTGATGAATTCTGAATAACTCATCACTCCCATGCACATAGCCTCTTTCTCCACGAAATTACAACTCCAATCAGTATCCAAACATGTCCACAATATTTTTCTTCAATATCCCACACTCATAACTTCATTGCTGGCCAGGAAACTCCATGTAAAAACATATCTCTATGAAAAAATGTGAATGTGAAAAATCTAGTCTCCTACCCATATAAATTTCCTCTCTTTCTCTTTCTTGCTTGACTTGCACTCTTCCCAAATATTATTGTACTCAACCCCCATTCTCTCAATAACTATGGTAAGTTACTCTCACACCAACCCTCTTACATGAATTCAATGACTGGGCTCTAGAACACTCAACAACTAATCTAAGGCTCATGGCAAGGATAATTTAGAGAAAAATAGGAAATGGGTTTTGGTTTAATAGATATTGGTAACTCTCCCCCCTTGGAATTGTAACACCTTGTTTCCTCCGGCTTGTAAATATAACTATAATGGACAAGAGACTATGGAAAACTCCATATTTGTGAATGTTGATTCAATAGACCTTTGTATGAAAGGTAAATGAATGTAAATCTTGTTATTTACTAGAAAATGGATAAGTGTTGCATGACTGCTAGAAGGCGGGTGTACTTAGAAATATCACAAATGCTATACAAATATATGGTGAAGGGGACTAGGAATGGTTGCGTTAACCTTCACCAAACCAGTACTTACTAGATTTAATTTCTAGGGACCAGAACAATCCTCTGACCCATAAATGAATTATAGTCAGGTTGGTAGGTGGGAGGACCTCCTCAAGATTTAATGAGGGGATGGGGCATAGAACCCATTTGTAAAGGATTCCAGACTTGACCTTGGGATGGGAATTTGAGCCAAACACAACCTTGTTGAAAGAGGTGAGAAAGGAAGGTGTGGTGGGTAGAAGGAGGCCTGGGAAGAGTGCAGAGACAAGAGGTGAATCTCTCGGGTTCAAGGAAGAACTTGAAATAAGCGTTCTAGTCATAGGAAATGGCGAGGAAGGTTATGATACAAGATGATAAACAAGGTCAGTCCTCCTTGTTTGGTATCGTGTGACCCTGCGGGAGGAGGAGAGTAACCTTCGTCCCTACTATTGTTGAGCCAACATAAAGTATTGTGTAGAAGAGCATCATGGTCTAGCTCAGGGGTGGCCAGTGGTAAATCCATTTGGAGTGACTGAGCCTATGGTTGGGTGGAAACGGGCACCCCTTCCAGTATTCGCTTCACATTTTCTAGTTCTGATAAGTATTTTCCCTGCTTTAGTTGTTGAACTTGAATGATAGATGATTACTTGGACTTATGCTTATGTACATTTATAAATGTTTTCTGTGTGAAGTGGCTATGTCATGTATATTCTTTCATATCCTTGTAAATTTACACTTCCAACTGATAGACTGCATGCCCAACTTAACTCTAGAGGTTTCCCTGGGCACAAGTTGTTAACATGGTCAAGATAGGAGATATTGCATCGACCCGAAACCCTCCGTCCGAAGAGGATACCTCTCCCAAACCCCTTTATCGTGTGATCGAAATTCCCAAACCAAGTCCTTAATGATTTAATGGTAAATATCAGGAGGAGTAGTGAAGTTGAAGCCTTGAAAAAGAGGAGGTATCTTCATTTAGATGAAGACCAGAAGAGGTCCGTTCTAAATGACCCATATAACCGATACCCAGGAACCTTGGGCTAAGAATAAGGGGGCCATGCTTACTTGGTCTCGTAGATCTGGAAGTCCGAGACTTCAAGGTAAGACTGACCTTACTAGCCTTACGCGGACTGAAGGTGACCGGGAGACTTGGTCTCCCGTGAGATTGACCGGAGATAGGTGGTCCCCCAGGTGGTTGGGTGGACCTATCTTGCCAAGAAAACCGAGTCTCGAAACCCCAAAGGTTGGAGTCATGAAGGATCCAGTACCCTAGATCATGGGAATATCCTTTGAATCCTTTTCCAACTGTCGTCATATCAGGGACATGTGGTGCTAGTCCCTATACTTCGAATATTTGATGCTTCAGAAGATAAGAGAAGTTTTCTTAGAAATACTACCAAACGTCGAAACCCCAAGGTAACCAGTGCCATATATCTCTAGGTCTACGTGACTGGACCTCAACCGTGAGATCCGAGGAATGTAGAAGACTATCAACAAGGCGACGAGGTACAAAGATGTCATCCCTAGTGACGTGGATCCAATATTAGCGAGCCACATGCCACCTATTTTATGTGCATCACCTAACCCATAGGGCCCTTGGATCCTGACCTGCATCGCTCCGGATGAGGGCACGTGTCACCCCTGATCCAACTACGTGTCTGTCTGTGAGTTCAGACTTCGACGGAATTGGAGTCAAGCGAGTTAAGAACTCCCGAATCCTGAGAACCGAAGTCAATCTCAGTCATTGGATGATCCAACTACATGTTTGTCTAGGAGCTTGGACTTTTGCAGAATCAGAGTTAGGTGAGTCGAGAACACCATAATTCTGAAGTCTCGATGCGCGTGATGAACCTATTGAGTAAGAACCACATGGAAATTTCGCGGCCTTGACCAATGAACACCCAAGAAGATGGAGAGAGGCATATCCGCCTGTTATGAGTTTGGTTATGAGTATGGTAACCACAGCGGGAAATCCATCGACGAGAAAAATGGGATTTGAGACCCCGAATGGAGGTCTTGAGTTCTTAAGGAGAATTAAATTTTGACGCCCCACCATGGGTGTGTTACAGACCCCTTCCCTCTATTGTGGATACTTTAGCCACCAATATCCTTCCATGTCTATATTTAGCTAGCGATACATTTCATTCATTATATTTTAATTTACATCGTTTACATATTGGCTTTCGGCCATACATCACATTTACAACATAAATTACTTGGCTCTCGACCACATACTATATTTACAATACACATTGCTAGTTTAGGGTTTGAAAATGGGGATGTTGCAATTGCATAGCAGTGTAAGAAATAAGCTCGGGCCCCATTTTTTTATCATTTTTTTACATCTTATTAGATGAGACTATTTGTGGGGGATGACAATTAATTCCATGTAATTAGTACATTTCCCCATTTTCATAAAATCTTCAAAAATTTCTCTTGTAAGTTTAATCCAATAGTACCAAGTGTGGCTAACAATTGGGCCCTCAAGAAAATATATATTCCTTTTATTGGCATATCATACATAGGATATTTTAATTTTTAGTCATTCATGGATACTTCTACCTTGTGGCATCTCCCATCACATGAAGTAGAGATATTTCTTGGGATGGAGACTTGAAATTCAGAGGTTGATTAAATGAATATGTTTAATTGTCTTGATATCTTCATATATATAAAGTTATGTGATATGCCACTATCTATGAGCATTGTTACTTTAGGTTTCTTATCATAGCCATAAAATTTAAGAGTTTGGGTTTAAAAATACCCGTCATTGCAGTGAGAGTGTTGGCCCTCGACCAAGTTTTGTAGAACCTTGGTCGTGTTTGACCATTTTTGGGACTTTGACAGGCTGGTCGAAGACCGAGCGCCTAGGCAAAGCGGAGATCACAGGATATCACCCCCTTTTATGAGATTTTTGGGTGTTAGGGTTTATGTAACGGGTATGGGATGTCGACCCATGGGTTTTACCCATGATTAGGACCCTTTTGTAATGTATAAATAAGTAGCTAGGCGATGTAAGAAAAAGTCAATTGTTGAATTTATGTAATCGGATTGGCTTAGTGCATGACTAGTTGGATTTGTGCAAGATTGTGTTGAGACTTGCAGAGCTAAGTGCAAGTGATTGTAAGAAGGCTTTGTGCTTAGTAGGGGTTGGCTCTGTGCCTTGACCTAACTCAGGGAAGGAGGATTTGGTGAGGTGCACGCAGATCTCCTGTTCTGTACAGATTTAGTTATGTGGCTTTGTTCACAGGAGCAGGAAAATGTAAGACGATTGCAGAATAATAAATAAGAAGAGAAGAAGAGTAGGTGGACGTAGCCCCACACTGGATTGAACCATGTATATCTTGTGTTATGTGCTTTGTGCTATGTTTTCCATGTGTTTATGTATTTATTTTTTTAGTGCATTATTATGGATGAATGTTTAGTGCTTAGTGATATGAATGAATGCTAGATCGCATCTATTTCTATGTGCTAAGTGATTGGATGTATTGGATCTTGATTACTACTCTGATGTTCTGTAACTAGGGTTTTAATCTGTGATGTGAATAGAGGCTAAATACTAATGAATGTTATTGGCTAAGTTCTCTATTAAGTATTGTGATCAAAGATTTGTGTCCCAGCTAGGTTGTAGACACTTGATTCCTGCAACCCCCCCTGCCTCTACCTCAGGTGAGACTTCATCTTCTTCGTGATGTCGAGAGGGACGGTAGTTAGGGTTTTGTCGATGTGTTGTTGAAGCGATGAACCCCGTGTCTGTCCCTGTGCCAACAAATGGTTCTGTTTCTAGGACATGAAACTGTGATTGCTGGGAACAAAGCTTTGTGCGTAGATATTTTGCTCTAGTGTGCATTATTCTACTCGACTTGCGAAGCTCTATGCTAAGAAGGGAATCAGATCTAAATAAATGAGGTAAGATATTAAAGCTTTGTTCTTCGATAAAGGTAAGATAAGTAGAAATTTTTGTTTCAAAAGAATGGATCTAGGTATACTTGATAGATTTTGTCCTAGTCTAAAAACTAGGGCACAGCTAGAAGAAAGAATATTTGATATGAATAGACCTGATAGAAATAATGAAAGATATGTTGTTCCTATGCATAGAAAGGATTTTTGGACTAACAAGTGGATGCAGGGTCCTAGAAAGAATTTTTTGCAGGTTCATCACTGTGATCCCAGTGCACAGTAGAGGAAAGGTTGGGGATCGTTTAAGAGAAAAAGAAGATTGACTCTTTTTTATATTTGCAGAAGACCGGGACATCTTGCTAAGGAATGCCATGGTAGAGGCCCTATTTGTCTTTGTTGTAAATCCATTGGCCATGAAGTTTTGGACTGCCCTAGAATGATTGCTAAAGTTGAAAAGATGAATTTGAGACAAGAAAACCATGAGGAAGGTCAAGATCCTAAGAATATGCTAGAACACCAGGAAGAATCAGATAATATATTATTCCAGATGAAAGAAACATTGAATGATCACAGAGACATTAGCTTATCAAAGGTTTTAAAACAAAAGGAGTGCATAGAAGCAACAATAGGAGACTTCGACATAGACTGTATTCTGGATGAGGAAACACATGTGAATATCATGACAGAAAGTACTTGGGAAATTTTGGGAAAGCCTACTATGGTTCTTTCATTGGGAAGAATAGGATTTTTTAAAGGAAATATGATAACCCTATGTGAAAGACTTACCCATGTACCTATGGTTTCTCATGGATCATCGACGAAAGAATAATTTGAGGTCGTTAAGTTTGTTGAGAAAAAATCCCCCTTTGCACTATTGCTAGGAAGGACTTGGATTGAGAAAGATCGGATCCGAAGGAAAGAATAAGAGGAAGCTCTAGAACAGAAAAAGAAAGAATTAAGGGATTTCATGGCTAGGATAATAGTGCGCTTAATAGAAGAACAAGAGGACAAGTCAAAGCAACTGAGGACCAGACACTTAGCTATTGAAGTTGAGAAAGCGTAGGAAAGTTTGAAAAACCTGTCCATGTAGGAGAAACAAGCACCTACCCCTGAAGTAATAAGAGAAGATGTATTCCACACAAACGCATTGAAATACCCTTAGCAGTGCGAAGTTACTATACTAAGAGAAGATAATAATAAAAATGAAAAGAGGAACGTAGTAACTTGGATCATAGGAAAGAAAGCCAGAAATCTCAGCAAGAAGAAAGCAAAGTTAGAAATATTGCAGGAAGTTCCAGAGAAGACTTCACAGAAAGAAGGCTTGCATAACTTGAACCTCGTCGAAATAGCAGAACAACATAGACTGGCACTTCACCATGGTGAATCAATATGATCATTGGAGGCATCCCGACCATTAGAAAGACGCTCCATAACGGCTAGCAAAGTAGTTATTGCTGGAAAGATCACCATTGGACCGTTGGGACCGCATCATAATGGATGGAATCGTATTGATTGAGGCATTCCTGTCCGTTGGAGGAATTCATTACGACATTATCTATTTAACTCGTTGAATGTCTCACCGGGGACACTTTTTCAAATTGTGATTATCCGAGCTTACAGAGAACTGATTGCTATCACGCAGTGCTTACTGAGACCTCGCCACCCGTTCTGCTACCTTGAGTGTTTGTCTGTTGAATACACTCCATAGGTTCAGGACACTTGCGAAGTTCCATGTAGGCATGCACTTCATTTACATCACTACACGTGGGGAAAAACACAAGGAAGAGATCCATTCCTATTACAAACTCACCGAGGAAGATATGGAGGAAATAACTAAGGAATGGCATGCAAAATTCCTTATACCAGTCAAACAGACAAAACTCTCTGACCTCGACCTCATCGAAAGTCCTATAGTCATTCGAGAAGAGTATGATGGACCCAACAACAAGAAGAAGAAGAAGGAAGAGGTGCAAGAAATGAATAGCACATCGGAGGGAACTGTGCCTAATTCACCTGAAGGAGGAGGAGGTGACGAAGTAAACCAAGAAGGGGAATAAGACAAATAGGAATAGGACAAAGTGACACCACCGAAATATACCCTTATAGAGGCCAGGACGTTGAAGAAAAGAAAGGTTTCCCTGAAGAAACTTTCAACGTGGAAGAAGTCAAAAGCCAATAATCCCCAGTTACAGACTATGCTCATGGTGGATGATATCGACCTCATCATCGCAGCTGTAGCAGACACTTCAGAGGACATTTTGCAATGAAATGAAGCAAAATAGGAGACAATTTTTGATAGGATAAAAGTGAAGATGAAACAGGTGCAACAAGCCCTCTATTCGAACCACGTAGTGTCTATAGTGCCACCATCATCAGAAGGTATAGAAGTGGGAGATGAGCCTGCCCAACTACGCATATTAACAGATGTGACAGAGGCTTGCCTCTGTCGTGTCCAAGAAGAAAAAGAGAAGGCCATAGAGGCCTTGAAGCAAATATAGGAGGAAGCCCTAGAGCAATGTCAGGATGTGCAACAAGAGAAAGACGACCTCCAGGCGATGTTTGTAGAGGACAGAGAGCAGATCCAAAAATAAAAAGAAAAGTTGCTCATGGAGCTGATGGGATTTAAAGAAGCAGTCACTTGAGAACTTAGATCTGTGTCAGGACGAGTATAGATGGAAGAAGAGACAGTGGAGAGCCAAGTGAGGAAGCTCATTGAAGCTATTAAGCTTCTTCAAGCAAGAGTTGCAGAACTAGAATTGCAAGTAGTGTCGAGCACTCCACAAGAAGTGCGAGATCAGAGAGAAGAAACTTCCAGGAGCATAGTAGAAAGAATCAAGGCATTGGCCTCAGAATGTAAGAAACTCAATAATTGAAGTGCGCAGACCTATGAGCGCCTTGCAAAGGACCCAGAACTAAGAGAATTAGAATCAAAACTCCAGGATGCAAAGCAATAAGCATCGACAGTCCAAGAGCAGTTGCAACTTCTTTCATCGGTCGAGAAGATGAAAAAATCACAGGAACAATGCGCAGTTCAGCAGCAGGTCCATGACATCCAGAGTAAAGTCATGGAAGTGACCCAGAAACTCCATTTGGTGCAGGATGAAGCCTGCACAGTTTTTGAAGAGATCGAAGAGGTGTATAGTTGGAGCAAGTGGTCACCATGGTGGAACAACACTTGGAAGGACCTGTCACTGAGAAAGTCATTCAAGAGTTCTCCGAGTAGCAGGCTCTGGCGAGGCAGCTCAAGGTCTTCAAAGAAAAATTGCCTAGATCAGAGTGACTCAGGATGAGTCATAGGTGAGTGTTGGGGGCTTGTTGGCCCTCGAACAAGTTTTGGAGAACTTTGGTCATGTTTGACCATTTTTGGGACTTCGACAGGCCGGTCAAAGACTGAGCGCCTAGGAGAAGCTAAGATCGTGGGATCTCACCCCCTTTTACAAGATTTTTGGGTGGTAGGGTTTATGTAATGGGTATGGGATGTTGGCCCATGGGTTTTACCCATGATTAGGCCCCTTTTGTAATGTATAAATAAGTATCTAGGTGATGTAAGAAAAAGTCAGTTGTTCAATCTATGTAATCGGATTGTCTTAGTGCTTGACTAGTTGGCTTTGTGCAAGATTGTGTTGAGACTTGCATAGCTAAGTGAAAGTGATTGTAAGAAGGCTCTATGCTTAGTAGGGTTTGGCTTTGCTCCTTGAACTAACTCAGGGAATGAGGATATGGTGAGGTGCACGCAGATCTCATGTCCTATACGGAGTTGGCTTTGTGGCTTTGTGCACAGGAGTAGGAGAATGTAAGACTATTGCAGAATAATAAAGAAGAAGATAAGAAGAGTTGGTGGACGTAGCCCCACACTGGGGTGAACCACGTATATCATGTGTTATGTTCTTTGTGCTATGTTTTCCATGTGTTTATGTAATTATTTTCTTAGTGCATTATTCTGGATGAATGTTTAGTGCTTAGTGATATGAATGAATACTAGATCTGATCTATTTCTATGTGCTAAGTGCTTGTATGTATTGGATCTTTATTACTAATTCGTTGTTCTGTAACTAGGGTTTTAATCTGCGATGTGAATAGAGGCTAAATACTAATGAATGCTATTGGATAAGTTCTCTGTTAAGTATTGTGATCACAAATCTGTGTCCCAACTAGGTTGTAGAAACTTAAGTCTTGCAACCCCCCCTGCCTCTACCTCGGGTGAGACTTCACTTGCTTCGCTGGTGTTTCCGAAAGGGCTGGTAGTTAGGGTTTTTTTGGTGCATTGTTGAAGCATTGAACCCTGGGTCTGTCCCTGTGCCAACAGAGAGAGAGTGTCGAAATTGTGTTTTAATTTATTTATTCATGGAAATTTTGTGAGTCTCCATTATTTGTGTCCTCATTAGATGAATATATGTCCCATGCCTCCTTATCCTTGTTGTTGTCACTCTTTTCTATTTCGCAATGAATTTTTTTTTGTCCTAGAACTTATGGCCCAGTTTTCAATTAGGTGTGTTACATTTAAATCATCGGTTCGTATCTTTTCTCATATCTAGTGGCAGTGTCCTTTGTTGAGGTGGAATGTATTTGGAGACAGAGTCTTCGAATGAGTTCCATGATGTCTTTTGATATGATTTAAGTTTATTTTAAATGAATTTGGCTTTCTAACAGGATTTCTCAAAATCCTTAATGTCAAGTATTTCAAACTCATTTCATATATTTTCCTTCAACCTTGATAAGTCTATTTGAAGTAGTCAATCTTATGATTATTAAGGAAACAGGTGGCTAGTACTTGTACATCCTGAAAAAAATTGTCCATTGTATCGGATTGTTGTAATCAAACGATTTTAACAAAAACCCCATTTTATTTTGTGTCAAAAAAATGTAGGATGAAGTTATTTTTTAATAAAACCCAGTCTCTTGCTAGATATTTGGATTTTTCTCTCCACCATAGGAACCAATCATACACAAAGTCCTTCCAATGTATAGATGCGACATTAATTGTTTCTTCATCGTCAAAAATTTGGTAATACCTAAAGTATTGTTTGATTTTATTTAACCATATTGTTACTTCTCTTGCATTCAATCCATCAAATTATAGAACAATAATCTTCGCCTTGGGAATGCCATTATTATAAGTCCCCATGTTGGACGAGTAGTGTGGTTGGAGAGGCATCTAGTGTGAAGTTGAATTATTGAGGCTTATATTCCCATTCACTGTTTCTTTGAGCTTGATTCTCTTGTCACTATAATTTCTACTGCACTTTGTTATTCCTTCATCAATTTGCCAATTTTTCCATCCAACAAAGCATTTACTTGATTTATAAGGCCTGCACAAAATTCTTTAAGGTATTCGCTTAGTTCCAACATGGATGGAGTGTTGTCATCTGATCCTCCTACCCTTTTATTTGTTTCCCTGACCTTTTTATTTGATCTCTTCATTGTTGCATGTCGGTAACAAGGCACAAGCTATATGTTACCGACAGAGGAGAGGGAAATGAAGTATGTTTACAATTATTCGTTTCAATAGAGGGAATCATTAGGAAAATAAAAAATGATGAGTGTATGGGTGGGATTGTGAGAATCTCATAAGATTGTGCTGCGAGGATTTGCACTCAGAAGGAAACTATGAGGGTTTGTGCTTAGAAATATGTGGCAATGCTTGAGTGTGGGGGAGTGGGGGGGGGCATGGTGGAAATGAAACGTGGAGTTGTGAGAATCACGAGGGAGAGGGAATTGAGAAGGTGGAATGAAACGGTCGTGGTGAAGAGAATCAAGGTCATGGTCAAGATAAA
>JASDQU010371418.1:30648-42401 GCA_032191745.1 Picea mariana | reverse complement strand
TCTAATGTACCTTCTTACTGTTAGATATTCTTGTAGCTTCTTCTCTGCTCAACACCCTGTCATTGAAGATATATTTGATCTTCATTTTCATATTTGGCAACAAATCCATGCTTTGTATTCATTAAACCCGTGGGCATCCAAACTTTGTCCCATTGTGTCTCATGGATGTTCGCGCCCTTCTAATATTGCAACCTATGGATGTCTTCAGTAAAAACCCTAGTTAAGTACCTATAGTCTCGATTCTTCGAACCTGCAACTTTATCGCTACTTCAGAATCACTGCTATAGATTTTTCAATGATACCTTCCCAAAAAAATTCACAAAATAGATATTCAATGTGCTCAAATTAGGTGCTAATAAGAGACCCTTTCTCTCTTATTTATACTCTCCAAGTAGCTTCCTTTAGGGGTTATCTTCTAACTATTTTACCCAACTTCCTTATTTTAGGGCTAACCCACTTTCAACTACTTTACCCACTTGCAACCACTTTATCCAGAAATAGTAAATGCACCACTTCTAGTTGCAACTAATTTATTTTTAATTATTTTATTATTGAAACAATTTAACTCATGATTAACTCCTAGTTACAAACACTTTGACTAGTAAAATTCTTCTAGGAGCTTCTAGAATAATTTGACTTCTTTGACCTTCTAGGGGATTCTAGATAACTCACGAGGGTTCTCCAACTTCACTAATCCATATCTACTAAACCATGATTAACTAAGTGATGTATCACATATCATCGGAAACGACACATGTACTATCCATCTAGAAAAGTCTCACCTCCAAATTCACTGGTCTTCATTACATTATTCCTCAACCAAACTTGGGTTCCTTAACCATACTGCTAGGGCTACCATAATTTTCTATCAGAATTGCTTCAAGTGTTGCAATCAATGACAACCAACCCAATAAATAAACAGAAATAACCAACAACGTGACATTCATACACTTGAAATTGTCTATCCTAGTTAAATACGAAAATACATTTTCTCAATTGTGCATGGGAATAACTAAGTAATACAAAAACATCCCACCACATAGAGAAGGATTCAAATGCATCATTCTTCTCACATCAATAATTAATATACAAATATAATTAAGAGTAAATTGCATAGTGAATATATCAACAACTAACATGGATAAAAATAGCACATGAGAAAACATATCTTAATGAAATGTGCAACCCACTGCAGAGGACGAACATTCCTCCCAACCATAGCTTTATTGTTCCATTTCTCAATAGTAAGACACCCTCGAGATAGGGATATGAATCCACAAGAGATAGAGGTCCCTAAGGATGGATAATGTCCCCCTTTCAGTAGTTAATCTCTCAACTAATTCCAGTCCACCAACACTCTTCCCCTCAACCTGCACAACCCAAGGGATGGAATCCCCCTTCACTACTGACAATCCATCAAGCCTTTCCACTCCCCTCCAAATCTTCCATCACAAGTTGGACATTAATTATACTTGTTGGGACTTCAGCAAATCTAAAGTTGTAATACAAATTCTCCTAGCAGCCGAAATTCTTGCTTCTTTGACGAATTTTGAATAAATCATCACTCCCATGCACATAGCCTCTTTCTCCACGAAATTACAACTCCAATCAGTATCCAAACATGTACACAATGGTTTTATTCAATATCCCACACTCATAACTTCATTGCTGGCCAAGAAACTCCATGTAAAAATAGATCTCTATGGAAAATTGGGGATGTGAAAAATCTAGTCTCCTACCCATATAAATTTCCTCTCTTTCTCTTTCTTTCTTGACTTGCACTCTTCCCAAATATTATTTTACTCAACCCCCATTCTCTAAATAACTATGGGAAGTTACTCTCACACCAACCCTCTTACATGAATTCAATGACTAATCTCTAGAACACTCAACAATTAATCTAAGGCTCATGGCAAGGATAATTTAGAGAAAAATAGGAAATGGGTTTTGGTTTAATAGATATGGGTAACTCTCCCCCCTTGGAATTGTAACACCTTGTTTCCCCCGGCTTGTAAATATGACTATAATGGCCAAGAGAATATGGAAAACTCCATATGTGTGAATGTTGATTCAATAGACCTTTGTATGAAAGGTAAATGAATGTAAATTATGTTATTTACTAGAAAATGGATAAGTGTTGCATGACTACTGGAAGGTAGGTGTACTTAGAAAGATCACAAATGCTATACAAAGATATGGTGAAGGGGACTAGGAATGGTTGTGTTAACCTTCACCAAACCAGTACTTACTAGATTTAATTTCTCAGGACCAGAACAACCCTCAGACCCAGAAATGAATTATAGTCAGGTTGGTAGGTGGGAGGACCTCCTCAATATTTAATGAGGGGATGGGGCATAGCACCCATTTGTAAAGGATTCCAGACTTGACCTCGGGATCAGAATTCGAGCCAACACAACCTTGCTAAAAGAGGTGAGAAAGGAAGGTGTGGTGGGTAGAAGGAGGCCTGGGAAGAGTGCATAGACGAGAGGTGAATCTCTTGGGTTCAAGGAAGAACTGGAAATAAGCGTTTTGGTCATAGGAAATGGTGGGGAAGGTTATGATACAAGCTGATAAATGAGGTCAATCCTCCTTGTTTGGTATCATGTAAACCATTTCTAAGACCCAGTAGGAGGAGGAGAGTAACCTTCATCCCTATTCTTGTTGAGCCAACAGAAAATATTGTGTAGAAGAGCATCATGGTCTAGCTTGGGGGTGCCCAATGGTAAATCCGTTTGGAGTGATTGAGCCTATGGTTGGGTGGAAATGGGCACCCCTTCTAGTATTCGCTTCACATTTTCTAGTTCTGATAAGTATTTTCCCTACTTTATTTTGTTGAACTTGAATGATAGATGATTACTTGGACTTATGCTTATGTACATTTATAAATGTTTTCTGTGTGAAGTGGCTATGTCATGTATATTATTTCATATCCTTGTAAATTTACACTTCCAACTGATAGATTGCATGCCCAACTTAACTCGAGAGGTTTCCCTGGGCACAAGTTATTAAGATGGTCAAGATAGGAGATATTGCATCGACCTAAAACCCTCCGTCCAAAGAGGATACCTCTCCCAAACCCCTTTGTCGTGCGACCGAAATGCCAGACCCAATTCCTTAATGCTTTAATGGTAAATATAAGGAGGAGTAGCGAAGTTGAAGCCTCGAAAAAGAGGAGGTATCTTCATTTAGAAGAAGACCGGAAGAGGTTCGTTCGAAATGACCCATATGACCGATACCCAGGAACCTTGGGCTAAGAATAAGGGGGCCATGCTTACTTGGTCTCGTAGCTCTGGAAGTTCGCGACTTTAGAGTAAGACCGACCTTACTAGCCTTACATGGACTGAAGGTGACTGGAAGACTTGGTCTCCCGTGAGATTGACTGGAGATAGGTGGTCCCCTAGGTGGTTGGGTCGACCTATCTCACCAAGAAAACAGAGTCTCGAAACCCCGAAGGTTGGAGTCGTGAAGGACCCAGTACCCTAGATCATGGGAATATCCTTCGAATCCTTTTCCAACTATCGTCATATCAGGGACATGTGGCACTAGTCCCTATACTTTGGATATTGGATGCTTCAGAAGATAAGAGAAGTTTTCTTAGAAATACTCCTGAACACCAAAACCCCAAGGTAACCAGAGCCATATATCTCTAGGTATACGTGACTAGACCTCAACCGTGAGATCTAAGGAATGTAGAAGACTATCAACAAGATGAAAAGGTACAAAGATGTCATCCCTAGTGACGTGGATCCAATATTAGTGAGCCATGTGCCACCTGGTTTATGTTCATCACCTACCCCATAGGGCCCTTGGATCCTGACCTGCATCACTCCGAATGAGGGCACGTGTCGCCCCTAATCCAATTACGTGTCTATCCATGAGTTCAGACTTTGGCAGAATTGGATTCAAGTGAGTCAAGAACTCCTGAATCCTGAGACCCAAAGTCAATCTCAGTCGTTGGATGATCCAATTATGTGTCTGTCTATGAGTTTGGAATTTGGTTGAATCCGAGTCAGGTGAGTCGAGAACACCAGAATTCTAAAGTCTCGATGCACGTGAGGAACCTATTGAGTTAGAACCACATGGAAATTTTGTAGCCTCGACCAATGAACACTCAAGGATATGGAGAGAGGCATATCCTCCAGTTATGAGTTTGGTTCTAAGTATGGTAACCATGGAGGGAAATCCCTCGACGAAAAAAATGGGATTTGAGACCCCGAATGGAGGTCTTGAGTTCTTAAGGAGAATGAAATTTTGACGCCCCACCATGGGTTTGTTACAGACCCCTTCCCTCTATTGTGGATACTTTAGCCACCAATATCCTCCCATGTCCATATTTAGCTAGCGATACATTTCATTCATTATATTTTAATTTACATCATTTACATATTGTCTCTTGTCCTTATATCACATTTACAATATAAATTGCTTGTCTCTCGACCACATACTATATTTACAATACGCTTTGCTAGTTTGGGGTTTGAAAATGGGGATGTTACAATTGCATAGCAGTGTAAGAAATAAGCTCGGGCCCCATTTTTGATCATTTTTTTACATCTTATTAGACGAGACTATTTGTGGGGGATGACAATTAATTCCATGTAATTTGTACATTTCCCCATTTTTATAAACTCTTCAAAAAATTCTCTTTTAAGTTTAATCCAATAGTACCAAGTGTGGCTAACAATTGGGCCCTCAATAAAATATATACTCCTTTTATTGGCATATCATACATAGGATATTTTAATTTGTATTCATTCATGGATACTTCTACCTTGTGGCATCTCCCATCACATTAAGTAGATATATTTCCTGGGATGGAGACTTGAAATTCAGAGGTTGATTAAATGAATATGTTTAATTGTCTTGATATCTTTGTATATATAAAGTTATGTGATATGCCACTATCTATGAGCATTGTTACTTTAGTTTTCTTATCATAGCCATAAAATTTAAGAGTTTGGGTTTGAAAAATACGTGTCATTGCGGTGACAGTGTTGGCCCTCGACCAAGTTTTGGAGAACCTTGGTCGTGTTTGACCATTTTTGGGACTTTGACAGGCTGGTTGAAGACCGAGCGCCCAGGCGAAGAGGAGATCACGGGATCTCACCCCCTTTTACGAGATTTTTGGGTGTTAGGGTTTATCTAACGGGTATGGGATGTTGACCCATGGGTTTTACCCATGATTAGGACCCTTTTGTAATGTATAAATAAGTAGCTAGGCGATGTAATAAAAATTCAGTTGTTGGATCTATGTAATCGGATTGGCTTAGTGCATGACTAGTTGGATTTGTGCAAGATTGTGTTGAGACTTGTAGAGTTAAGTGCAAGTGATTGTAAGAAGGCTTTGTTCTTAGTAGGGCTTGGCTCTGTGCCTTGACCTAACTCAGGGAAGGAGGATTTGGCAAGGTGCACACAGATCTCCTATCCTATACGGATTTAGTTCTGTGGCTTTGTTCATAGGAGCAAGAGAATGTAAGACGATTGCAAAATAATAAATAAGAATAGAAGAAGAGTTGGTGGACGTAGCCCCGCACTGGATTGAACCACGTATATCATGTGTTATGTGCTTTGTGCTATGTTTTCCATGTGTTTATGTATTCATTTTCTTAGTGCATTATTATGGATGAATGTTTAGTGCTTAGTGATATGAATGAATTCTATATCTCATCTATTTCTATGTGCTAAGTGATTAGATGTATTGGATCTTGATTACTACTTTGATGTTCTATAACTAGGGTTTTAATCTGTGATGTGAATAGAGGCTAAATACTAATGAATGTTATTGGCTAAGTTCTCTATTAAGTATTGTGATCAAAGATTTGTGTCCCAGTTAGGTTGTAGACACTTGATTCCTACAACCCCCCCTACCTCTACCTCGGGTGAGGCTTCATCTTCTTCGCAGGCGTTGCCGAAAGGGCCGGTAGTTAGGGTTTTGTCAGTCTGTTGTTGAGGTGTTGAACCCTGTGTCTGTCCCTGTGTCAACAAATTGTTCCGTTTTTGGGACATGAAATTGTGATTGCTAGGAACAAAGCTTTGTGCGTAGATCTGTTGCTCTAGTGTGTAATATTCTACTCGACTTGCGAAGCTCTGTGCTAAGAAGGGAATCAGATCTGAAGAAATGAGGTAAGATATTAAAGATTTATTCTCTGATAAAGGTAAGATAAGTATAAATTTTTGTTTCGAAAGAATGGATCTAGGTATACTTGATAGATTTTGTCCTAGTCTAAAAACTAGGGCACAGCTAGAAGAAAGAATATTTGATATGAATAGACCTGATAGAGATAATGAAAGATATGTTATTCCTATGCATAGAAAGGATTTTTGGACTAACAAGTGGATGCAGGGTCCTAGAAATAATTTTTTGTAGGTTCATCACTATGATCCCAGTGCACAGTAGAGGAAAGGTTGGGGATCGTTTAAGAGAAAAAGAGGATTGACTCTTTGTTATATTTGCAAAAGACCAAGACATCTTGCTAAGGAATTTCCTGGTAGAGGTCCTATTTGTCTTTGTTGTAAATCCGTAGGCCATGAAGTTTTGGACTGCCCTAGAATGATTGCTAAAGTTGAAAAGATGAATTTGAGACAAGAAAACCATGAGGAAGGTCAAGTGCCTAAGAATATGCTAGAACACCAGGAAGAATCAAAGACTATATTATTGCAGATGAAAGAAACAATGAATGATCACAGAGACATTAGCTTATCAGAGCTTTTAGGACATAAGGAGTGCATAGAAACAAGAATAAGAGACTTTGACATAGATTGTATTCTGGATGAGGAAACACATGTGAATATCATGACAGAAAGTACTTGGGAAATTTTGTGAAAGCCTACTATGGTTCTTTCATTGGGAGGAATAGGATTTTTTAAAGGAAATATGATAACCCTATGTGGAAGACTTACCCATGTACCTATGGTTGATCATGGAGCATCGACGAAAGCATAATTTGATGTCGTTAAGTTTGTTGAGAAAAAATCCCCCTTTGCACTGTTGCTAGGAAGGACCTTCATTGAGAAAGATCAGATATGAAGGAAAGAATAAGAGTAAGCTCTAGAACAGAAAAAAGAAAGAATTAATGGATTTCATGGCTAGGCTAATAGTGCGCTTAATAGAAGAACAAGAGGAAAATTTGAAGCAACTGAGGACCAGACACTTAGCTATTGAAGTTGAGAAAACGTAGGAAAGTTTGAAAAACCTATCCATGTAGGAGAAACAAGCACATACCTCTGAAGTAATAAGAGAAGAGGTATTCCACACAAACCCATTGAAAGACCCTCAGCAGTGCGAAGTTACTATGCTAAGAGAAGATAAGAATAAAAATGGAAAGAGGAACCCAGTAACTTAGATCACAGGAAAGAAAGCCAGAAAGCTCAGCAAGAAGAAAGAAAAGTTAGAAATATTGTAGGAAGATTCAGAGAAGACTTCGTAGAAAGAAGGCTTGCAGAACATGAACCTCATCGGAATAGCAGAACAATGCAGACTAACACTTCACCATGGTGAAGCAATATGATCATTGGAGGCGTCCCGACCATTAGAAAGATGCTCCATAACGGCTAGCAAAGCAGTTATTACCGGAAAGATCACCATTGGACCGTTGGGACCATGCCATAATGGATGGAATCGTATTGATTGAGGCATTCCTGTCCGTTGGAGGAATTTGTTACGACATTGTCTATTTAACCCGTTGAATGTCTCACCGAGGACACTTTCTCAAATTGTGATTATCCGAGCCTACAGAGAACTGATTGCTATCACGAAGTTCTTACTGAGACCTCGACACCCATTCTGCTACCTTGAGTGTTTGTCCACCGAATACACTCCATAGGTTCAGGCCACTTGCGAAGTTCCACATAGGCATGCACTTCATTTACATCACTACACATGGGGATGAACACAAGGAAGAGATCCAGTCCTATTACAAACTCATTGAGGAAGATATGGAGGAAATAACTAAGGAATGGCATGCAAAATTCCTTGTACCAGTCGAACAGACAAAACTCTCGGACCCCAATCTCATTGGAAGTCCTATAGTCAGTCCAGAAGAGTATGATGGACCCAACAATAGCAAGAATAATAAGAAGGAAGAGGTGTAGTAAATGAACAATGCATCGGAGGGAACTGCGCCTAATTCACCTGAAGGAGGAGGAGGTGACAAAGTAAACCAAGAAGGGGAATAATATAACTAGGAATAGGACAAAGTGACACCACCGAAATATACCCTTATAGAGGTCAGGATGTTGAAGAAAAGAAAGGTTTCCCTGAAGAAACCTTCAATACAGAAGAATTCAAAAGCCAATAAGGCCTAGTTACAGATTGTCCTCGTGGTGGATGATATCGACCTCATCATCGCAGTTGTAGCAGACACTTTAGAGGAAATTTTGCAATGAAATGAAGCAAAACAGGAGACAATGTTTGACAGGATCAAAGAAAAGATGAAATGGGTGCAACAAGCCCTCTATTCGAACCACGCAGTGTCTATAGCGCCACCATCATCAGAAGGTATAGAAGTGGGAGATGAGCCTACCCAACTCGCATATTAGCAGATGCGACATAGGCTTTCCTCCTTTGTTTCCAAGAAGAAAAAGAGAAGGCCACAGAGGCCTTGAAGCAAGTACAGGAGGAAGCCCTAGAGAAACATCAGGTTGCACAAGAAGAGAAAGACGACCTCTAGGTGAAGTTTGTAGAGGATAGAGAGCAGATCCAGAAATAAAAAGAAAATTTGTTCGTGGAGCAGATGGGATTTAAAGAAACAGTCACTCGAGAACTTAGATCTATGTCGGGACGAGTACAGATGGAAGAAGAGACAGTGGAGAGACAAGTGGGGAAGCTTGTTGAAGCTATTCAACTTCTTCAAGAAAGAGTTGTAGAACTGGAACTGCAAGTAGTGCCAAGCACTCCACAAGAAGTGTGAGATCAGAGAGAAGAAAATTCCAGGAGTGCAGTAGAAAGAATCAAGGCGTTGGCCTTAGAATGTAAGAAACTCAATAATTGAAGTGTGTAGACCTATGAGAGGCTTGCAGAGAATCCATAACTAAGATCATTAGAAGAACAAATCCAAAAGGCAAAGCAACAAGCATCAACAGTGCAAGCACAACTGCAAATTATTTCATCGGTTGAGAAGATGAAAAGATCACAGGAACAGCATGCAGTTCAGCAATAGGTCCATGAAATCCAGAGTAAAGTCATGGAGGTGACCTAGAAACTCCATTTGGTGCAGGACAAAGCCTACACACTTTTTGAAGAGATTCAAGGATGAGGTGTATAGCTGGAGCAAGTGGTCACCATGGTGGAATAATGCTTGGAAGGACCTATCACTGAGAAATTCATTCAGGAGTTCTCCGAGTAGCAGGCTCTGGCGAGGCAACAGGTCGAGGCAGTTCAAGGTCTTCGAAGCAAAATTGCCCAGATTAGAGTGACTCAGGATGAGTCATAGGTGAGTGTTTGGGGCCTGTTGGCCCTTGACCAAGTTTTGGAGAACCTTGGTCATGTTTGACCATTTTTGGGACTTCGACAGGCCGGTTGAAGACCAAGCACCTAGGCGAAGCGAAGATCGTGGGATCTCGCCCACTTTTATGAGATTTTTGGGTGGTAGGGTTTATGTAATGGGTATGGGATGTCGGCCCATGGGTTTTACCCATGATTAGGCCCCTTTTGTAATGTATAAATAAGTATCTAGGCGATGTAAGAAAAAGTCAGTTGTTTGATCTATGTAATCAGATTGTCTTAGTGCATGACTAGTTGGCTTTGTGCAAGTTTGTGTTGAGACTTGCATAGCTAAGTGAAAGTGATTGTAAGAAGGCTCTATTCTTAGTAGGGGTTGTCTTTGTTCCTTGACCTAACTCGGGGAATGAGGATATGGCGAGGTGCATGCAGATCTCATGTCCTATACGGAGTTTTCTCTGTGGCTTTGTGCATAGGAGTAGGAGAATGTAAGACGATTGCAGAATAATAAAGAAGAAGATAAGAAGAGTTGGTGGACGTAGCCCCACAATGGGGTGAACCTCGTATATCATGTGTTATGTGCTTTGTGCTATGTTTTCCATGTGTTTATGTAATTATTTTCTTAGTGCATTATTCTGGATGAATGTTTAGTGCTTAGTGATATGAATGAATACAAGATCTGATCTATTTCTATTTGCTAAGTGCTTGTATGTATTGGATCTTTATTACTAATTCATTGTTCTGTAACTAGGGTTTTAATCTATGATGTGAATAGATGCTAAATACTAATGAATGTTATTGGCTAAGTTCTTTGTTAAGTATTGTGATCACAGATCTGTGTCCCAACTAGGTTGTAGACACTTGAGTCCTGCAACCCCCCCTGCCTCTACCTCGGGTGAGACTTCATCTGCTTCGTTGGTGTTGCCAAAAGGGCCGGTAGTTAGGGTTTTGTTGGTGTGTTGTTGAAGCATTGAACCCTGGGTCTGTCCCTATGCCAACAAAGAGAGAGTGTCAAAATTGTGTTTTAATTTACTTATTCATGGGAATTTTGTGAGTCTCCATTATTTGTGTCCTCATCAGATGAATATATGTCCCATGCCTCCTTATCCTTATTGTTGTCACTCTTTTCTATTTCGTAATGAATTTTTTTTTGTCCTAGAACTTATGGCCCAGTTTTCAATTAGGTGTGTTACATTTAAATCATCGGTTCTTATCTTGTCTCATATCTAGTGGAAGTGTCCTTTGTTGAGGGGGAATGTATTTGGAGACAGAGTCTTCGAATGAGTTCCATGATGTCTTTTGATATGATTTAAGTTTATTTTCAATGATTTTGGCTTTTTGATGGGATTTCTCAAAATCCTTAATGTCAAGTATTTCAAACTCATTTCATATATTTTCCTTCAGCTTGATAAATCTATTTGAAGTAGTCAATCTTATGATTATTAAGGAAATGGGTGGCTAGTACTTGTACATCCTAAAAAAAAATTGTCCATTGTATCGGATTGTTGTAATCAAGCGAGTTTAACAAAAACCCCATTTTATTTTGTGTCAAAAAAATGTAGGATGAAGTTATTTTTTAATAAAACCCAGTCTCTTGCTATAGATTTGGATTTTTCTCTCCACCATAGGAACCAATCATACGCAAAGTCCTTCAAATGTATAGATGCGACATTAATTTTTTCTTCATCATTAGAAATTTGGTAATACCTAAAGTATTGTTTGATTTTCTTTAACCATATTGTTACTTCTCTTGCATTCAATCCATCAAATTATATAACAACAATCTTTGCCTTGGGAATGCCATTATTATAAGTCCCCATGTTGGACGAGTAGTGTGGTTGGAGAGGCATCTAGTGTGAAGTTGAATTATTGAGGCTTATATTCCCATTCACTGTTGCTTTGAGCTTGATTCTCTTGTCACTATAATTTCTACTGCACTCTGTTAGTCCTTCATCAATTTTCCAATTTTTCCATTCAACAAAGCATTTACTTGATTTATAAGGCCTGCACAAAATTCTTTAAGGTATTCACTTAGTTCCAACATGGATGCAGTGTTTTCATCTGATCCTCTTACCTTTTTATTTGTTTCCCTGACCTTTTTCTTTGATCTCTTCATTGTTGCATGTTGCTAATAAGGCACAAGCTATATGTTATCGACAGAGGAGAGGGAAATGAAGTATGTTTACAATTATTCATTTCAAAAGAGGGAATCATTAGGAAAATAAAAAATGATGAGTGTATGGGTGGGATTGTGAGAATCTCGTAAGATTGTGCTGCGAGGGTTTGCGCTTAGAAGGAAAATATGAGGGTTTGT
>JASDQU010371418.1:18189-30598 GCA_032191745.1 Picea mariana | reverse complement strand
TGAAATGGTCATGGTGAAGAGAATCAAGGTCATGGTCAAAAGAAATGAGGGTGAGGTGAGAAGTGAAGTGAAATTTGCAGGGTTTGAATGGTGGCAAGGTGAGGTAGGAAGTGACACAAAATTTTTGGGGTTGGGATTCTTAAACGACGACAAAGGAGACAGGGTTGGTCATGGGGTGCACAGGATGATGGTGAATGGTTAGAGGGATGAATGCACAAATGAGGAGGTTAAGGGAGAAACACAGATGATGAGTTTTATATATATTCAATGTTTATTCAATTTACAATAACATATATAAATACATGTAAATGAGTAAAGTCACTATTTTTAGACAAAAGGGTGTGACTTTACATTTAATTAATTTAAATTTAGTATAAAAATAAAAGGTATATTACATATTTGTTGTGAAGGGAAAGAAAGAGCTGGCATGTGATCTAAGTGGATATCGGTGGCCACCCACCTTTTTCGACTAGCTCAAAACAGTTTTCTGGCAAATTTGGCAATTTACTATTTTTAGCATTTTTTAACTTCCGGAGCCATTTTGAGGGCCCAAATGAAGGTTTTTTTAATATAGATGTTCTCAATGATATTCGAAGGAATTATTGAGCCTCCAAAATGAATCTCCTTGATGATACCTTTCCAACGAGCTATCATATGCCTAAAATGAAGATCGTATGAAAAAGTTACGACCCCAAGAAGTTGATGTACTAACTTACCCAAACGGTGCCCACATGACTTTTGGCGCTTCATCTCCTAGGGTTAGGTTTTTGGATGTCTAGGAATTTTGGCATTCCTGTTTATTGTAAAAATTCCTTCAGAGCCTCATTGTAACCATATTCTTGCGAATGCGAGTAGCCATCACATCTCTTCTCAGAGATAAGCTGCCACCATTCTATCGAGTATTTCACTCTGTCAGTCTCTGTACATTTATTTCATTAATAGAAATTGTGTATTACTGTATATTTGTGTTTATGGTTGCATCTATGATATATTTCTATTATATTATTGAATATGTATGATATCTCTGTGCATTTCTTTATTATATCTCTGATCTCATTTCGTGCTGAAATAATCCGGATTAGTATGCAAGCTGAAAAAGTTCTTGTATGGATTAAAACAAACATCAAGGATGCAGTATCAAAATTTTGATACTTATATGTTGGGACTTGGCTTCACAAGGAGAAAAGTATATCGTTGTGTGTATTTCAAATTAATTGGTGATAATGTTATTTATTTGGTCTTGTATGTGGATGATATGTTGTTGATAGGAAATGACAAGGAGATTATCCAGAATGTGAAAACTCAGTTGTCCTCTAAATTTGACATGAAGGATCTTGGTGCTGCAAAGTTCATTTTAGGCGTGGAAATTAAAAGAGATTGAGAAAAATTAAACTATGGTTGAATCAAAGGAAATATGTTGAGACAATATTGAATAGGTTTAGTATGCAGGAATGTAAATTGAGAGGGATCTTATTCCTATAGGTGTAAAGTTATATGTGGATTAGTGTTCAAAGACATAGGAAGAGGAAGAGGACATGTCCCATGTTCCATATGCTAGTGTGGTTGGAAATTTGATTTATAAAATGGTTTTTAGTAGACTGGACATTGCACATGCAATGGGATTTTTGAATAGGTATATGTCAAAACCAGGGAAGGAGCATTGGAAAAATAAAGAGGGCTTTTAGGTATTATCGTAGCACTATTGGTTATGGATTGTGCTACCAAGAAAGACCAAGATTGGATAGAGATACATGGATTTTTTGATGTAGACTGAGATGGAGATCTATACAACATAATATCTACAAGTGGGTATGTGCTTAACCTGTTTGGAGGAGCAATCAGTTGGATGAGAAAAAGATATTTTGTAGAGGCACTCTCAACTACAAAAGTTGAATACATGGAAGAATTCCATGCAAGCAAGGAAGAAATATGGTTACAAATATTGTGTTCAGGTATTGGGTTAGTATAGCAAGCTATAAGAATAGATTGTGAAAGTCAGAGTGAAATCTTCATGGTGAATAACTCGACTAATCATTCAAAGACAAAGCATATTGATGTTCAATATCACTTTGTGAGAGACACAGTTGAAGAAAAGAACATGTTTCTGATAAAGGTGGATACTTTAAAGAAAGTTTCATATTCATTAAAAAAATATGTGAGCACTAAGAAGTTCTCTTGGTGTAGAGGATCTATGGGGATTTTTTTTGTTGAGACCTAATTCTGCACCCATGCCCCTCCTGCCTCATTTTCCTTATACCTTCTTGAAAATATTTCCCCTTCTGGTTGGTTGATTCAATTTCCCTCTCTAAATGACTTGGTTTCTATCATTTTCTTTATTGATTGAGTCTTTGCACATTTTGTTCTTATTTTTCTTGAAGGAAAATTACATGTTGTGATTTGATTCTGAATACTTGTCATCATGCTTTCCATTGATTGAGCTCATAGCAGGTCGACCAAGCCTTTTTGTATGCATAGGGAACACATGTGAATAAAACATAGCAATTTGTAGAAGTCATTTTCGGGCCTGGATTGTGAAAATAGACAGGGTAGATTTTCAACGGTACAAATCCAACAGGTCGATCAAATCAACAACTCTCATACATTTGGGGTTCTACAAATGCATGAGGTTTAATCACATAGTTACAAAAACTTCACTCTGTGACTTCGGCGCCAAAATATCTGAGATCATCTTTGTCCAAAACTCTTGAATTCCTAAATGTTGAAGCCCCAAACCATTGCATCACTTCACAAGATCAACCATCCAAAAGGCCACTTGGATAAACGACTCTCGTACATTTGTGGTTTAAAATTGTGAGATTTAATCATAGAGTTACACAAACTTCACTTTACGACTTCATCATTCGGGCATTTGAGCTCATCTGTTTCCACACATAGCACTCAAAAACTCTCGAATGTCGAAACGTCAGATCCACATGGAATCCATCGATCCCCGACACATGGCACTCATTTCATGCCATTTGGGTTACATCATCCGCTCATTTTTGGGTGACACATGTCACTCTCTTTCATGTGGACACGTCAGCAACAATGATGTCATGTTTACATGTCATCTATGGGATATTATCGTTCTGGGGGTTTTTCAATTCATAGAAAACTCAGACCTTCGAAGCCCCAAAGCACCAGAGCCCCTGAAGTCCCGAAATATTTAAATGTGAAACATGGATTAATCCTAGGTTAATCTTCAGTAGGTAGGTTTACAAAAGGATTATCTTCACGAATCCAATCTATATCATAACAATTCTCTTCAAGAACCTATCTGATAACAATTCCCTTAATATACATAATAATGAATCCTCTTTTCAATCTACATAATAATGATTCTCCTCTGATCTACATAATAATAATTCTCCCCCCCTCATGAAGAGAAGGCACTCTCTTTTATACATGAGATCTTTGAAAAGGAGATAAACATCTCATAATTACAGATCCACTGTTCTCTCAACCCATTTCCCTTTATTACAAAATACAATCCCTTCAAATCCTCACACATATCTCTCATATATCTTGGATAAGATATGACAACTAAATCTCCATGATCTTTTCCTTGGATTAGTATTGAATTATCTCCTCAAATCTTGAAATGGTGGAGGAAGTATTTGAGAATTCTTTTGAGTTAATCCTTCACATATTCCTACACATGATAAAGCTCACACATTTTTGAGATATATGAAAACATGTCAATTTTATAATATTTAATCACAAATTCCCTTTTAGTACTAAAATAAATGATTTGGAAAATAATAAGGTTTAACCCATATTTAATTATGAAAATGGTATCATGAAAGGTTAATGGGGTGATGAAATGTGAAGACTAATGAAGGGAAAGGTGGATGGAAAGACGACATTTCTAAGTCCCAACATTGACATGTCATCTCTAGGATATTATCAGTCTGGGGGTTTTTCAATTCATAGAAAACTGAGACCTTCGAAGCCCCGAAGCATCAGAGCCCCTGAAGTCCCGAAATATTTAAATGTTAAACACAGATTAATCCTAGGTTAATTAGTGATAAGAACTGGCTAATCACTTCGCGAGTTCGACCCTCCGAGAGGTATCGAGACACATTGATAACTCTCGAACCCCAAAGATCCAGATACACATGGCATTCATTAGTTGATATGTGTTGGCATAGGGGAAAACCTAGGGTTCAACGCTTCAACAACGCACCAATGAAACCCTAACTACCAACCCTTTCGGAAACACCTGCGAACCAAATGAAGTCTCACCCAAGGTAGAGGCAGGGGTGGTTGCAGGACTCAAATGCCTGCAACCTAGCTGGGACACAAATATGTGATTACAACACCTTAATAGAGCACTTAGCAGTTGTCATTCATTAGTAATTATCCTTTGTCTACAGCGCAAATAAACCCTAATTATAGCACAACATAGTATTCAACAAGATCCAACACATTCAAGCCCCAAGAACATCAGAATAGATCAGATATGGTACTTATTTACATCACCAAGTACTAAGCTATCATATCAGATGCATATAAACATACATTACTGCATTAAGCATAAATATATGAACAATAAAACAACCATAATGCACAAAGCAACCACACCACATGATATACATGGTTCACCCCCATCCTGGGGCTATGTCCACCAACTCTTTTTCTTTTTTATTGTCTTTTGTCAATCATCTACATGCACATAGCCACAAGATCCTATTATGCATAGGATAGGAGATTTTCATGCACTCCACCAGATCTTCCTTCCTCGAGCTAGGTTCCATCACAAATCCTTTACACAGTCTCTTACAGTCACCTGCACTTAGCCTTGCAAGCCTCACACAGTATGCACAAAGAATTTACAACTATTACTTGCACTTAGCATGGTACACACCCATTCACCCCCAGCTTACATCACCTAGATATCTATTTATACATTACAAAAGAGGCCTAAACATGGGTAAAACCCATGGGCCGACATCCCCATATCCGTTACATAAGCCCAAAACCCAAAAATACCTAAACAAGGGGCCGAGATCCCACGATCTCCGCTTCGACTTGCACTTCACCTTCGATAGCCTGTGGAAGTCCCAAAATAGGTCAAAAGTGACCAAGGATCTCCAAAAATTGGTCAAGGGCAAACAGGCCCCCAACACTCACCTGTGACTCATCCCACATCACTCTGGTCTGGGTAATTCTACCTCAAATTCCTCAAGCTTGGCTTGGGATGATTCTACCTGCTACTGCGCCAAGGATTCCTTCTTGGAAAACTCCTAAAGAACTGCCTCGTTCATTGGTCCTTCCAAGTGTAGCTCAACTGCATTGACTACATGTTCTATTTCTTCTCTTCAAACTTCATTCTCTTCAAACAATTTACAAGCTACATCTTGGACCAGATGGAGCTTCTGAGTCACTTCCATGACTCTGCTTTGTATGGCATGGAATTGCTGTTGAACAGTGCATTGTTCCTGAGATCGTTTCATTCTCTCAACTACTAACAAGAGCTTCAATTGTGCCTGAAATGTTGTTTCTTGCTTCTTTGCCTCCTAGAGTTGTGACTCCAGTGTCTTCAATTCAAGGTCCTCAGTAAGTCGCTCATAAGTCTGTGCACTTCTACTACTAAGCTACTCACATTCCAAAGCTAAGGCTTTGATTCTCTCAATTGCGCTCTAGGCAATGGCTTCTATTTGATCTTGCACATCCTATGGGGTGCTTGGCACTGTTTGTAGATTTATATATACTATTCTTTGTTGAAGCTGCTAGATGGCTTCAACGAGCCTCACCACTTGATGCTCTATTGGGTCTTCATTCAATTATTCTAAGCCCGTCACAGTGCGAAGTGCTCTGTTGACTACTTCTTTGACTCCAATCTACTCCGTGAGCAGTTGTTCTTTCTCCCGCTAGATTTGCACTCTATCTTCTTTGAACTTCATTTGGAGGGAAACCTTCTCCTCCTGCACAACCTTGCATTTCTCTATTACTTCCTCTTGTGCTTGCTTCAGAGTTTTTGTCACCTATTCTTTCTCTTCCTGCACATGATGACGGTGAGCTTCAATTGCGTCAGCTATTCTGTGAAGTTGGGCAGGTTCATCTCCCAAATCTGTTTTATCTGATGGGGGTGCAGTGGACATTGCACGACTAGATTGAAGGGCTTGTTGGACACCTCTTAGCTCTGTCTCAATTCTATCATACATAGTCTCTTGTTTTTCTTCAGTTCTCTGCAAAATATCTTCTGAGGCGTCTGATACGGCTGTGATAATGAATTCAAAGTTATCAACTGTGAGCACAGTCTATAGCTTCAGATTAATTTCTTTGGACTTATTCCACGATGTAGGTTTTGTGGGGGGAACCTTTATTTTCTTTGATGAATCTGTGTCATCATGGGGATTCTGTGGCGGTGTTACTTTTCCTTTCTTCTGCTTATCTTCTTCCCCTTCTTTCTCTTCTTTGTCCACTTCTTCACCACCTCCTCTGCTAGGTGAAGTTGAATTAGTCTCTTCCAATGCGCTGCTCAGCTCCTGTACCTCTCCTTTCTTCTTCCTCCTGTTGTTGATGGGTACATCATAATCTTCGCGGGTAACCACCAAACTTTCGTTTGGGGGGGGTTGGATAGTTCATCCTGGTTGACAGGGATCAATAATTTTGTGGGCCATTCCTTAGTGATTTCTTCCAGGTCCTCCTCTGCGAGCTTATAGTATGAATGAAGCTCTTCTTTACTCTTGTCTGCGTGCGCAGTGATATATATAAAATGCATGTATGCACAGAACTTCATAAGGGGATTGAACCTGTCCAGAGTGTTCGATGTCTTATGAGGGAAAGACTTGATAGCCCTCTTCAGCTGCAGGTAGTAGGTATGGAATACTGCGTTTGAATGCCACTTTTTTCCCATATCACTTGAATACCAGAGCGTGGTGAAATTTGCAATAAGCGGCTTGAATGAATCAATGTCAGGGAAGGTCGCACCTTCCAACATCTCCCAAGCTGTAAATGCGATGAGGATCAGGAGCCAACTAAAGTGGAACTCATAGCCCTGATCCTGAGCTTCGCAGAAATCCACTTCTAGCTGGTTAACTAAGTAACTAGCCTAGTTCATCTGTAATCCCTCCACGCACTTTCCAGCGAGGTCAACGACAAACCCCGTGACCTACGTGGGTCTTTTCTTTCTTACTATATTACCAATGATCAACTGGAAAGCAAGGCACATTGCGCCATTCTGAATGGAGGCTACCTTGTAGCCTCGCATTCCCTTTTATACATCTCCATAGGTGTCTTTAGTCTTCTGTGCCAGGGAATGATCTACAGCCTTCCCTAGGTAAAATTCCTGCAAGTCTAGTCCCTGCATGCTCAATTTGGTGATCCTATGGATCAACACTGGATCAATGGTAATACACCTATCTAACCATAAGTAACCACCATGGAAGCATGAAAGCAGGAGTTTAACACATGCGTTAACCTCCTAGTGCCTTCAAAAATGTGGTATCTTCATCATGTTCAAGATAGTGGACCTCGCGATGTCCATGGTCCACAACTGAGGGATGATTTTCGAATTCTTCCCCTTGGTCTTGGATAAGTACTTGTGAGGTGTGAGCATGCCATATCTCTTGCGGTCCCCTAGGTTATAATCACTGATCTTCAAGGTTGAAATCCTCTCCAAGTGCAATTTGACTGCTTGTATTCCCTTCGAGAGGTACGTCGTGATGACTGTGTATTTGAAGTCCCTCGAGACACTATCATGACTCACCACACAGGCCAGAGGTGGGATGTAGTTGGGCAGGATGGATGGGATTAACTTCGCATTCCCTAAGTCATATTTATGCTTGGTTCTTTTCTCCTCTACAAGTCGGGATGTTCTGGATCCATGAGCAGTCAACGGGGAGGCTTGCACTCCTCTTGTTGATGAGGCTTGAATTCCTACAGACATCACTCTCTCTACCATTATGTGGATTAAAAATTCCTCTACTAACTTCTCGACAACGCTGAGCTCGTCCAACATGCACGCTAGATATCGGATATCTCAGGCTGATGAACAAATACTCAATGAAACAGAATGGATGGCAAGGTCTCAAATGATCACTACACGAAATCAACTAGTTCTACGTGGGCTCGGATAATCACAATTGGAAAAAGTGTTCTTGATGCAATGCACGATGGGATAAGTATATGACGATGTAACAGATCCCTCCAATGGACAAGAAGCCTTCATCAATGTGGTTCTGTCTATTACAGCACGGTCCCAACGGTCTGATGGTGAGATTTATTATCATAATTGTTGCTCTAACCATTCAGGAACGTCGATATAACGATCATAATGCCTCCAACGGTTATATTGATCCACCATGGTGAAGTGCTCATCGACGTTGTTATGATATTTCGATGAAGTTCAAATTCTGGAGACTTTCCTTCTGTGAAGTTCTTTTTGAAGCTTCTTGCGATTTTTCTAACTTTACTTTCTTCTTTCTGAGCTTTTGAGCCTTCTTCCCTGTGATCTGCATTACTGGGTTCCTCTTCCCATTCGAATTCGTATCTTCTCTTGGCATAATAACTTTACGTTGTTGATGATATTTCATAAGGTTCAAAGGTAATAATTCTTCTCTGTCTATGGTAGGGTCTCTACTCTCTTGTATTCCTTCAACTTTGAAACCCAAGTCTTTGGTTCTGAACAACTTCAACCTGTTCTCCTATTCTTCTATCAAGTGCGCTATTCTCCTAGTCATGAAATCTCTTAATTCTTTTTTTTTTGTTCTAGGGTTTCTTCTTCTTTTCTCTGGATATGATCTTTCTCAATCCAAGGTTTTCCTAGCAATAAATAAAATGGAGCATTGTTCTCAACAAATTTAATAATCTTAAATTCTTCCTCTGTCGAATTTCCATGAGCACTCATAGATATTTGGGTAAGTATTCCACATAGGGTTATTATCTTTCCTCTAAATAATCCTTTTCCTCCCAATGAAGGAACCATAGCAGGCCTTCCCAAAATTTCCCAAGTACTTTTCGTCATGACATGCACCTGTGTTTCCTCATCCAAAACATAGTCTATGTAGAAGTCTCATATTCTTGCTTCTATGCATTCTTTTTCTTTTAAGATCTTTGATAGATTCATATCTCTATGATCGTTCAAGGTTTCTTTTATTTCTGACAATACAATCTATGATTTTTTCTGGGGTTCTGCCATAGTCTTAATTTCTGAGTCTTTCTCATGTTTATCTTGTTCCATATTCATTATTTCAAGTTTAGCAATCATTCTAGGGAAATCCAGAACTTCATGCTCCATAGTTTTACAACAAAGACAACTAGGTCTTCTACCAGGGAATTACTTAGCAATATGTCTCGTTCTTCTGCAACTGTAACAAAGAGTTAATCCTCTCTTTCTCTTAAATGATCCTCAATTTTTGTTGTACTACGCACTAGGATCATAGTAGCTAACCTGCAAAAAATTCTTTCTAGGATCCTGCATCCATTTGTTAGTCCAAACATTCTTTCTATGCATAGGAATAACATATCTTTCATTATTTCTATCAGATCTACTCATATCAAACCTTCTTTCTTCTAATTGTGCCCTAGTTTTTAGACTAGGACAAAATTTATCAAACATACCTAGATCCATACTCTTGAAAAAAAAAAAATCACTTATCTTACCTTTAACAAAGAACAAAGCTTCAATATCTTACCTCTTTTCTTCAGATCAGACTCCTCTTCTTAGCACAGAGCTTCACAAGTCAAGTAGAGTATTGCACACTAAAGCAACATATTTACACATAGAGGTTTCTTTCTTTTCCTCAGTTCTCAACAATCACAGTTTCAGGTCCCAGCAATGGAACCATTTGTTGGCATAGGGGAAGACCCAGGGTTCAACTCTTCAACAATGCACCAACAAAACCCTAACTATCTACCCTTTCAGCAACACCTGCAAAGTAGATGAAGTCTCACCCGAGGTAGAGGCAGGGGTGGTTGCAGGACTCAGATATCTGCAACCTAGATGGGACACAGATCTATGATTACAACACCTTAATAGAGAACTTAGCAGTTGTCATTCATTAGTATTTATCATTTGTCTACATCACAGATAAACCCTAATTACTACACAACGCAGTATTCAACAAGATCCAAAACATTCAAGCACCAAGCACATCAGAATAAATCATATATGGTACTTATTTACATCACCAAGTACTAATCTATCATATCAGATGCATCTAAACATACATTACTACACTAAGCATAAATCATATGAACAATAAAATAACCATAATGCATAAAGAAACCACAACACAGGATATACGTTGTTCACCCCTAGCCTAGGGATACGTCCACCAACTCTTCTTCTTTTTTATTGTCTCCTGTCAATCATCTACATGCACAGAGCCACAAGATCCTACTCTGCATAGGATAGGAGATCTGCGCACACTCCGCCGGATCCTCATTCCTGGAGCTAAGTTCCAGCACATAGCCTTTACGCAGTATGCACAAATAATTTACAACTATCACTTGCACTTAGCATGGTACACACCCATTCACCCCCAACTTACATCACCTAGCTATCTATTTATACATTACAAAACATGCCTAAAAATGGGTAAAACCCATGGGCCGACATCCCCATACCTGTTACATAAGCCCAAAACCAAAAAATCCCTAAAAAAGGGGTCGAGATATCACGATCTCCGCTTCGACTTGCGCTCCTCCTTCGAAATCCTATCGAAATTACAAAATAGGTCAAAAGTGACCAAGGATCTCCAAAACTTGGTCAAGGGTCAACAATACATGTGGCACTCTTCTATCATGATGTGTGGAACTCTCCTATCATGACACATGGAACTCTCCTATCATGACACGTGGCACTCATTTCAAGCATATTTGGGTCTGTCATCTGTACTATTTCAAGTGACATGTGTCACCCTTCTTTTTGTGACATGTCAGTGATATGATGTCAGGACACCACGTCACTTCGATAGATTTTCCTCCGGGATATTTTGATCCAATGTAAATGCAGAGCCCCGAAGTGTCGGAGCCTCGAAGTTTTGAACCCTAAAACAACTGAAGTGGGTCTTGCACTGCCACGTTGCTCTGCAACATTGTCACTCCAGGAGATTCTCAAACTCAACATTCATAGCTCTTGAATTGTCAAAGTGTCGAAACACCAATTGTTTAAGGATAAATCCTAGGTTAATTAGCAATACGTGGTGATTAATGACTTTGGGATTCCAGGCCTCTGGGAGATATGAATATTCTTCTCTCCAAATCCCCCGAATATCAAATTTATGAAGTGTCTCACCCACATTAATTGCACATTTTGAAATGTTTAAAAAGAGGTGCCAAACCATAATTGGGGAAACTACATGTCCAGACTGCAAAGAGAATATTATAGACTCCAGAAAACGCCAGATGACTTGCTTCTTTCCTCCAGGGGATGAATAGGGGAAAAACACTGCCAAGATACTCAGTTATCTCCAGTGGCCTCCAACAACGCACATGCATGCCAGTGCTCAATATAGAACTCAATTATATTACTCCTAGTCATTTTCTATCAAATCGCGATTCACTCCAGCATGCACATCAGTCTAGCTTCAGTGCTAATAACAATTTTTAATTGTTCAATTGCAAAACTCTTTTAATTTCAGGCGTAATAAGTGGTATTTTTTGTGTGAGAAGAACCACTCCTTTTTTTTTAAGTCAAGTTTAGATTATTTATTAACATACTCCAACAATGTGTTTTAGTTAAGTTAATAAGTTGCTTTACAACTGATGTGTAGAGCTAAGCCTCTGTTCCACACTGGTCGAGGGCCTCCACATCTATGATAAATAGGCCTTCTTTGTATGTTAGAAGGGTTTGTTTTTTGGGAGAAAAAGATCAATACAACAACTGGTTGGACCCATTCTGTGCATGGATTAGAGCTCTCTACTTGGTGAAGATACTATTGATAACAGTCTGTTTTGTCCAAATTCGTATGTGTTATCCATAATTTTAGTCATCATGATGATGTGATGATGTTGGTGAACTCATGCTCTTCATTAGAACTCTTTCCTGAGAAAAGTTACCTTTGTTTCTTTCCAGAAATCACATTTTTAAGGGAGGTTCGCAGGCTGCCAATAGATTTGCCTACGAGAATGTATGATTCTCACAGGCTGCATTAAGAAAGGGTGCGAGAGGTTCTCACAGTACCTAACTGCTAGGGTGTGAACTCTTTCTAAACAAGGGAAAAAGATAAATTCTCGAACCTTCTAGAAGGGAATCTTCTAGAAGGATGAGATAGCATTCGAATGGTTATCTAAGTACTGGCTTTCCTGATATCTTGGGATCATTCCTATCCAAGTAACTAATCCATTCTCTCTTATAAATTGATGGGATTCTCATGGAAAAGGTTAGAAGCAAACTAGCAAGAGATTTATTGGAGAATTAGTGGAAGATTGTATGAAGGACTGATGCTACAGTAGCTAG
>JASDQU010371417.1:121055-132143 GCA_032191745.1 Picea mariana | reverse complement strand
AGGTAGCGCTAAACTTACTTTTTCCACTTTACACCACGACTTTATTTTTGTAAGCTACAATAATCAAATTTAATCAAACAAGGGGTATTTTGACATCCCCTTTCAATTTTTTTTGAAACCAAAATCACTAACCTAGGAATCTAACATATTAATCCAACTTAGACTCTTGGATTAATTATAACTTTAACCTAACTAATTTGGCCAAGATTAAACAGTTTGACAAAACTTATTCTCTAGCCTATCAACACAAATTTAAAGATTTTGATCATGATTATACAGTAGGATTCAAACTAAATTTATTTTTGATGGGGTTTTATATTTTTCTCTTTTTTTCTATTTTTTCTTTTATTTTTTCTTTTTATTTCTTTCTTTTATACCCTGTTTTCATTTTTGATATTTTCATCTTTTTTCTTTTTGTAAATCATTTGGAGAATGAAATATTATTTACAATGAAATATGACTGGAGGAAGAAATTTCAATCACCAGGTGATACTATGAAACATAGGTTTATAACAAAAGGATTATTGGAAATTCTACCATGAGAAGAAATTGGTTTTTTGGATTGTGATTATTTTGGAGAGAGTGGATTGATTACTTCTTTAACTTGGTCTAAGTGGATTTATGAGGTTGGGAGTGTACCTACCCAACTGGGGGTAATAATGCTCATTTTTTCCTAGTGTTTCCCCCCATGTTGATCCCCTCTGCTATCACTAAGGATATCAATACAGGGGAATAGTGTGCAAGAGCACCTTCATACGACACTCTAGGCCTTCAAGTTGGTCCTCATGCTAGGGGGGTACCCTTCATTGTCCTAAAGTTATTGTTCTAGTATGTCACCCTAGAACATCTTCTTCCATGGAGATCTAATTGGATTTATTGTAGGGGCAAGATGGTGCATGGTGTTTCCTTTATAATTTACTTAAACCAAAAAATTAATGTTTTTCATTACAGTTTTTTTCGAGTGACCACATATCAAAACAACAAGGGGATTTAATAGGTTTTAGCCAAAGGAATGTTCTTATGAACCATGGTTTCCATGATCAAGTTATAGTTTACAAATAACTTAGAGAAAATGAACAAATATATTCTAAGGTGGAGGTTGAACTACTTTCCTAACACATATTCATTAGATAAAAAACCAAATGGGCAAGGCAAGCATAGATCCATTTGTTTATTCAACACTATGTCAGAAAAAAAAATTGTAAGGAAGCCAACATAACTTGATTGAGATTTATTCCTCACTAGTGGAAAAGTGCCTCAGTCTTGATTACACAATAAAATCAACAATTCATTTATAAAAGATCAATTCCAGTGTTGTGGACTATAAAGTCTAAAGTTTGAAACAACCATTCATTTATACAATAAGAGCACCAGGGGTCGTGACTATGAAATATTTGTCTCGGTCTTGCTTGCATCCCTTTACAATGTCTATAACTCATATAATGCTTACAAGAAGAAAGAGAGTGAAAAAATAGAAGGACAGAAGAAGAAGAATCATTGTTGCAACAAAAATAATGATACTCTAATCAAATCTTCAGTGTTTTATGGATTCTTTACTCTATTTCACCCTCTTTTCCACTAATTTGAACCTCTTTGAAATGAGAAAAATATGTTTTCTTATAGATTTATGGAAGAAAATTGAGCCCAAATTTAGGTTAGAAGTGAAATCCATAGATCTTAGTTTAGCCTAGTAGATCTTGACCATTTACATTGATTTAAAAATTTGCATTCCCTAATGAGCCTTATCCCCATGAAGCCTTTCTAGTTGTATATTTGATCTCAATGGGATTGATATAGGCCATTAGAAAATAAAAACTTTGAAAATCCCAATGGAGGAGAATCGCATGAGTGTTTCTAAGCTATAATTCTATCTTGGCAAGGCATAGATCCACCATTCATAGTGATCCCATTCTTTTCATTTCTTGATGACCATACCTCTTGTCATGTGATGCTAGCCATTGGTTTAATTTAAGTGAGATAGATCGTCACCATTCGTGGCATTTTATAATTCATCTATCCTTAATGAGACTTCCCCTTGCGACAAGATATTGGGCGTTGATTTAAAAGGGTGGGGTCAAGATCCACTGTTCATGATACTTTTATGTTTGAACTTCCTCAACAAGATTACCCCCCATGATGGAATAAAGAGCATGGATCTAGCCTTAGTAGGCTTGATTTGGGAATCTGTGGCATTTAGAAATTTTGACCCTCAACAGACCTACCAATTGAATTATTTCCCTGTCATCTTGCCAAGTGTCTTATCTTCATTTTCATTGTATTACAATGGAAAGGACTATTGAATTCATTTAATAAATTATTTATTAATACCTACAAAACCACCTCAGAATTTGAAATCAATTTGCAGAGGCAAGAGCCATGGTTTTAGAAACCACCTTTCACCCCCCACAATTCATGTGTTGAAGCCATGTGTTATGGTAGTTTTAAATTGCAAAGGCCTACCTCCTAGATAAAGAACTACATATTCACCCTCTGTAACCATCAAGAACCAATGATCCTTGGTCCAACTCCACCATTTGATCTACTTAAGTAATACTCCCCACATTTTAATTTAGACTAACATTTGATTGTACCTTTTGTTTTTGTACCATTGTTGGTATTCATTATGATTTTAAAGTGTGCTTTTATACCTTTGTATTTAATCATTCTTACTGGTATCTTAGAATCACATGTGGGCTCTATTATTGTCCATTAGATTTTCCACCTCATCATGCCATGACACTACCGAATCACCATTGTTGAACCTTGCCTGCCAAGTGTCACCTTTCCATAGACCCACCTACTTGCCATGTGTCATATGTAAGGTAAGTGGGAAAAAAACTTAGGATATATAATATTAGGTTGATGTGGAGCTAGGGTGAAGTGGTGGGTCGTTGCACCTCCACATTCTACATTGGAAAAGGATTTGGTAGTGCATATAAATGGGAGTGTGGATAGGAGAAGGGAATATGGAGGGATAAATATGTGGAAAAGTGGATGATGTGGAATGTGGAATAAATTTTTTGGGAGGTGAGCCATTTTAGGAAACAAAACTGGCTCCTTATATGGAATGGATCCTCCTTGTGAGGTGCCAAGAACTAGAATTTAGGGTGAAGAAAACTAGTGCCTTAATCCATTGGGTTATGGAATCAAAATTGTGCTATGGATTCAAAACTTTGCTTCTTCTCAAACTCTATTTTTTTACAATGGATGAAAAATAAAACTAAAATTTGGGAGTGATGAAAGTAAAATGCACGAAATTGGCTAAGGAAAATGGAAATTACACCTACCTAACCAACAAGTGGTCCCACTAGGTGACATAGCACCACCAATGGAACCATGTATGCAGTTTGACAATGCTATGAGATTTGTGCGTGCATAGGGCTGAGAGGATGATGAATGACATTGAGGTTTGACATGTAAAAGGATAGGGCGATACATCACTAATGGCCATAAATTGTGACAAATAAGGGCACTCATTTCTTGAAGCACAAAGAATATTAGAAAAACATTGGGAAACCTTCAAAGCACAATGGAAATAAGTGAAAACAAATGAAATCCCCCTTGTGAGGTGCCAAGAACTAGAATTTAGGGTGAAGAAAACTAGTGCCTTAATCCATTGGGTTATGGAATCAAAATTGTGCTATGGATTCAAAACTTTGCTTCTTCTCAAACTCTATTTTTTTACAATGGATGAAAAATAAAACTAAAATTTGGGAGTGATGAAAGTAAAATGCACGAAATTGGCTAAGGAAAATGGAAATTACACCTACCTAACCAACAAGTGGTCCCACTAGGTGACATAGCACCACCAATGGAACCATGTATGCAGTTTGACAATGCTATGAGATTTGTGCGTGCATAGGGCTGAGAGGATGATGAATGACATTGAGGTTTGACATGTAAAAGGATAGGGCGATACATCACTAATGGCCATAAATTGTGACAAATAAGGGCACTCATTTCTTGAAGCACAAAGAATATTAGAAAAACATTGGGAAACCTTCAAAGCACAATGGAAATAAGTGAAAACAAATGAAAACAATGAACAAGTTACCAATCTCCAATATATATTTTTTCTTATTTTTGGTAAACTTCCTCCATCCATGTTGTAATTGGATCTTCATGAAGACAAATTATTTATGGCCTCTAAAATCAATAGTACGTGCACTGGACTTAGTAGTATATGTGAAAAACAAATCAAATTTGTCTTGAATGTCAAATATGCACTTTTCATTGGGTGCTCAAATGTAAGATCGACCCTGCTCTTCTCACCATCACTATTTCCATCAATGCCACCATCAAATTACAACCTTGGATATTCAATCGCTTGTGGAATTGGTGTTGCATTCCTAGCTTCATATTCAAGGTAGAATCCCTCTTTAATATCATATTTCCTTCTTCTCCCTTGCCATTATTAGTGCCTTGGAAATCTTCACACCTAATTTGAGTGTCCTTTTCTTTTTCTTACTTAGGGACAACCAATGACACATTGTCTTGGAAATGGAGCAATGGTTCCCCTCTTCATCATGTTCATATTTTTTTGTGTTGGGAATCATTGTCTTCTTGGTTTGCAACCTCTAAATTTTCTTTATAATCTAATGAACATTCACCAATATATTTTAAAAGAGAAAGAGGTTCATTAAATAAATCACGAGTTCTATAATCCATGTGTTGTAAATCACCAACTTTCTTTCCTTCATCATCTCGATACTAGCTATTTGTACAAGTATAGGAGGGCAACCCATCATCAACAATATTGACATTTTCTCCATCATATTGCCATTGAAATTCATGAGAAAACATCTCATTTCCAAACTCAACCAACACATGCTTACTGCTAACAAGGGTCCCAAAAGTTGATTTCATGTGTTGCTTGGAATATTCTTCACAATTATTATCCACCTACTTTATAAAAGTATTTGTAGCAGCCTCTAATTGATGATCAATGAAACCCACATGGCCACTATTCATTCTCACATAAGTTTGATCAATATCATTCACTTGGCATTCTAGGCCAAGAAAGCATTCAAGCTAAAGATTGTTTTCAAAATTCATGAAAACTCCCTTTTCATCAAGATATAATGACATGTCATGATGGAATTGCTACCATGTGTATCCAATGGGTGGAAAGGGTCAATCCAATAATTGACTTTGCATTTTTAAAGGAAACATGGATATTGCAACCTTGGATCAATTCATACCTTCACCTTCTTTTACAGATGGGGAGGGGGAGATAACATGTCAAAAGGCACCATATTAATTTCAAGCTCCATTGCATGATCAAACATAGCATCCAAATCTAGAGAATGCCTCTCTATAAGAAATAATAAGAATTGAGAATCATAGGCAGTAACAAATGAACATATTAGTAGTTTTAGAAGACCTCACATTCACTAGAATCTCAAGATAAGACTTATGAAACCATCCATTGAATGCTATTGCACTTTCAAAATAATAATTTGTAAAGAAATAGAATCCATTAAAAACTAAAAATGATATTTTCTCTTTCCCCACCTAGAGAAGAAATGATCATGCATCTGCTGCCAAGTGGAGATGGTGTTCAATATTAAATACTTGAACTAGGATGTAAAATTCCCTTCCAAGGAATGTACAAAAAGCCATATAAAAACATCTTCATGCTCAACAAGGAGTCTATCAGTGAAATATTATGAGGTGAAGTGTTCATCACCAACTTGAGGATATTTCCATTGAAATTTGGAAAGGTTTTCATGTTTCCATCAGGAAAAGAGTAGCAAGTAAGATTAGGGGTTGATACCTTGAAACCAGCCAAGGATTAACAAAGCTAGGTTGTTTGTCGGTGATGATGATGACTAATGTAAAGGATGAATCATGTTTTTCAACATTAGGGGTCTTTGAGTGGAATGTTTTAGGGATGACACATAGAGATATAGCAACCAATATTAAGAAAGATTTGAAAGATTGCCAATGTAGATAGGAATTCAATTGAAGGAAGGGAATTCCATAAAATAAATTCTACAATTATAGCAAGGGTCTTTCTATTGATGGTTGCAGCTATGTGAGACATTCTCCAAGACACAAACCTGAGAGAGAGACCCTAAGAGGGGTGTGTGGTTCCTATCTGAGACAGAGCTGGAACGCAGAGATGGCCTCCTCCTTACAAAGAGTTGAGAAGAACTCCATATGTTTCTTCTATGTAACACAGTGAGAAACGAGATCTACAGAGTTGGACGTGTATGTGGCTGAGCACAAGGTGAACGTGTGAAATCCTAAAGTGTTGGGTGCATCATCATGAGAACATAAATGAAGATGATGTATTATCCTCCTTTGACAAGAGAGTTGATGAGAAACTCCAGATGAATATTCTATGTAATGCAGTGGGAAAGAAGATATGTTAAGTGGACGTGCCTGTGGACGAGCACATCTGAATGTGGTCCTAGTGCTTGAGCACTAGTGAAAAAGTGGTTCTTTTGTGTGATGCGGTGAGCCAGAGATATGGACATCCATATGAATGTGCCCATAGTGTATGAGAACTAGTGGGTGTATAAGATCCCTTTCTATATTGTTCAAGAGTCAGACCTGCCTGTAGACCTAATTGTAATGTAAAGGGTACAGGTCGGCCCCACCTTAATGTGATTAATAATGAATGTAAAAGATAATTACTCTAGTTAATATTAATTATATTGTGAGCTGGTGAGGTCGTACTTGTTGTGCCAATAGACACTTATGTTGACAAGTTCAATCTAGTATAAGTAAAGGTAAATTCCCCATTGAAGAATTATATCTTTCATGTGAGTTTGGAAATTTTAGCAAGTACACCTTCTTGGGAAAATTTCGCACCTCTCTTGGGTGCTATTCTTCTAGGGTTTGAGCACCCTCTTGTGTGCTAGGTTTTATTGGTGGTGAAGGTATTTATCTTGAAGAATATAGCAAAGGATTTTGGTTGGGTTTTCTTCCCTTATTGAGAAGGGTTTCCCATGATACTTCTTGTGTTCTTGTGCATGGTGTTTCTTCTTGTGATCTTGGTTGTTGCAACATTAATGGTTATGGTTAAGTCAAATGCTAAAATGGAATGAAATTCATTCTTGACCTTTCTCATACAAAAATCAACATGGTATCATAACATAGGTCTTGAAGAACCCCTGCACAAGCATTCAAAAGGATAAACCATCCTCCTTCTGCAGTTTCGTACGGCCTCTAGGGTTTCTGCAAAAATCTGTACGACCCTCATTTGATCGGCCATTTCACCTCTTTATAAGTGGACGTTAGAGATAAAATTTGGACCAAGCTATACGGCCCTCCTCAGTGCATCTCCAGAGACCTTCAAAATAAAATTCTGAGTATTTTGAGTTTGTGGCCCTAGGGTTTCTAGGGTGTCAAAATTTTCAGCAGAATCCTGATCTTAGATTTGTGTAACTTCTTAAAGAAACATTTTCTCAATTCAAAAATCATTTATGTGACACTATCAAAGTTTATTGTTGGCATTCATAAGCCCAACAAAATACAAGGTTACTATCCAACCTAATCATTAGGTTTTCCAAATCCAGTTGACGAGAGTTTGAAGAAACCAAACAAATGAAGAACAAAGCCTTAGTAGAAGATAGGCTTGATGGAGCAAGCAACTTCAACTCCTAGAAATCAAGGCTTCAGGTCACCCTTGAAGAAGATGACCTTTTGGATGTGGTAACTAAAACTTTACCAGCCACAGCTACAGATGTATAGAAGAAGATAAGAAAGGAAGAAGATGTTAAATCAAGAAAATTAATCATCTACTCAGTAAGAGATCATCTCTTACCTCGTATTTCCAACCTAAAGACAGCTTATGATATGTATGAAGCATTAAAAGAAATGTTTGAAATTGACAACACCCTCAGAGCTCTTACCTTGAGGAGTCAACTTCAAAGTACCAAGATGACGAAAGGTGACATAGTTACTATCTTCTTTATGAAGATATCAGAGATTAAAGAACAACTAGAAACCATTGGAGAAATCATGCATGATAGAGAACTTGTCTTAACCACTCTCAACAACCTTCCAAAACAGTGGGAGCCTTTTCTTCAGAGTATCAGTGGAAGATAAAGTCTATCAACCTTTGATCATCTATGGATAGATTATACTCAAGAAGAACTTAGACTTAGAAATAGAGGAGTAGAAGACTCTTCAGAATAAAATCATGCTCTTGCACTTCATACAAAGAAAGGAGGAAAATTCAAAAGAAACTTCAGAAAACATTCAAAGATGAAAAGTCTTCATCAAACCCAAGTTTTAGTCAAATACGAGATGTTTCATAAATTCAGTGCTTCAGATGTGACAAATATGGACACTATGCAAGAAATTGTCCAACCAGGAAGAAGGGAAAACAATATGCTTCTACCGCTTACATTGATCCAGATCCACCTCAAAAGAATGAAGATAAGAGAGAGGAGAAGTACTTCCTCTAAGATAAAACATGACTACAAACCCAGGTAAATCAATTGATCTCTAATTTTATAGTTGATTGCATTTTTTAAATGAAGGATATTATCCCTAGTATGGGAGCCCTCAAATACTTAGACCATTACGCTTGGTACAGGAGTCCAAACCATATTTGATTGATTATTATACGAGACAAACAAAGATTTTTTCCTTAAAGAAGAGATACCCCTTCAACAGACCCAGAGAATCTCAGATGGAGATTGACAGTGAGACAATATCTTCTCCCCCTTCAGCAGTTCAGAGGGAGACATACATTATTCCAACTGATCCAGTTGGTCCAGTTAATATATTCAGAGATATTGCAGTAAGGGCATAAAAGGGCATTCCTAGAGTCAAAAAAAATCTACTAGAAGGCAAAGAAACATACAAGTCCCTCAAAGAACACCTTGAGAAAGAAAAAGACTTTTTGAAAGCTATCTTTCAAGTCATGAGCCATCTCATTGAAGAAACAACAAGAGAAACATGCATGGAAAGATGCCATAACAGAAGAATACCAATGTATCTTAAAGAATGATGTACAAGATATTATTCAGAGACCAGAAGGGAAGTTTGTGGTAACTTCCAAGTGGGTCTATAAGAACAAGCATATAAGTGATGAAAGTATAAATAAATACAAACTCAAAGGATTCTCACAAACAAAGGGAATTATCTTCAATGAAACACTTGATCCAGTAAGCCCGACACACTTCCATTTGTACTACCATCCATGAGTTGGAAACTGTATCAGATGAATGGATTCTTTATGAGTTTGGGTTTTCGCAGGTGTGTTTCTAATCCAAACCTATATTATTACAGTGTTGGTGACGAGAGCCTGATTTTGATGACTTATTCAAAAAGCCTTGTTGATGAATACAAGTAAACCTTGACTTCTTATTTTGAGATAAAGGATCTGAGTATGATGCTATACTTCCTAGAAGTATGACAAAGAATCAATGAGATTTTCCTGAGTCAAGAAAAATATTCAATGGGAATATTAAAGAAGTTCAGTATGATAGAATACAAAAACACTGTGACACACTTGAAGAAAATGAATGATGATGATTCAGATGAGATTGATCCACAATTGATTGGATCATTGATGTATATGGTTAACACCATACCTAATTCATAATATGCAATGAATATGATTAACAAACCCATGAGCCAGTCAAGGCAGTAAAGCATTTAGTTATGAGGCATAGTTTGATATGGTCTGAGATATGCCTCCAAGTGTGAAATTGAGTTTGCAGGGATATGCCTATACAGATTGAACAAAGAGTACAGTGGACTGGAAGAGAACATTCGGTTGTTGTCTTACCGTGAAGGTTGCCATGGTTTCATGATGCACAAGGAAAAAAAACTTTGTGGCCTTGAGTACCACAGAAACAGAGTATAGAACATCGAATGTGTGAAGCAATGTGTCTTCACAAGCTTCTGACAGATTTACTTGATCATGAGACAGATTATATGACGATAACAAGAACCATGTGTAAATTTCTTTCAGAAGCCAGTGTTTCTTGATGGATCGAAACATGTTGAGATGAAATATCATTATATGAGAGATATGATGCAGAATAAAATAATACACATGAAATGCCTTCCTACACATGAGCAGATTGCAGACATCTTCACCAAATTAACTTGGTGAAAATACCTCCCTAGTTGAGAGGGAGTGTTGATGACTACAACCAAGACAAATTTCAAAGTACATCTGTGTGAGACTTGGCATGATGAAGAATGCCTCTCTAGCTGAGAGGGAGTGTTGATGATTGCAGCTATGTGATACATTCTCCGGGACACAAACCTGAGAGAGAGCCCCCGAGAGGGGTGTGTGGTTCCTATCTGAGACAGAGCTAGAATGTAGAGATGGCCTCCTCCTTACAGAGAGTTGAGAAGAACTCCAGATGATTCTCCTATGTAACATAGTGAGAAACAAGATCTGCAGAGTTGGACATGCCTGTGGCTGAGCACAAGGTGAACATGTGAAATCCCAAAGTGTTGGGTGCATCATCATGAGAACATAAATGAGGATGACGTATTAGCCTCCTCTCAGCAGAGAGTTGATGAGAAACTCCATATGACTCTCTAGTGTAATGCAATGGGAAAGAAGATCTGTTAAGTGGACATGCCTGCGAATGAGCACAGGTGAACATGATCTTAGTGGTTGAGCACTAGTGAAGAAGTGGTTCTTCTATGTAATGCAGTGACCCAGAGATATGGACATCCCTATGGATGTGCCCCTAGTGGATGAGCACTAGTGGGTGTATAATATCCCTTGCTATATTGTTCAAGAGTCAGACCTGCCTGTAACCCTAATTGTACTGTAAAGGGTACAGGTCGGCCCCACCTTAATGTGATTAATAATTAATGTAAAACATAATTAATATGGTTAATATTAATTATATTTTGAGCTAGTGAGGTCAGCCATGTTGTGTTGATAGACACTTATGTTGACAGGTTCAGTCTAGTATAAGTAAAGGTAAATTCCCCATTAAGGAATTATATCTTTCATGTGAGTTTGGAAATTCCATCAAGTACACCTTCTTGAGAAAAGTGTGCACCTCTCTTGAGTGCTAGTCTTCTAGGGTTTGAGCACCCTCTTTTGTGCTAGGTTTTATTTGTGGTGAAGGTCTTTCTCTTGAAGAATATAGCAAA
>JASDQU010371417.1:100854-113491 GCA_032191745.1 Picea mariana | reverse complement strand
GAGGTTCTTGGGCCATTTTCACCCAGTATTCGATCGACTTCTTTATGTGATCGATGTTGCTATCCCTTAGCACCCGAATGTCATGTTCTTCGGCATCTTGGCCCTGTTGAACGGCGTTGATTTATTCGATCCTTTCTACTGCTTGGTGTGCTTTCTCATACCATATTTCCATATCTTTGCACGTCACCAGTGCCACGAGGGTGTCTTCTTGGAAATCGGCTATTCCTACAGTGAAAAGGTGCCAATCATTTGTGAATTTACTGTAGGTGTCTTGGAATTCATTTCTCAAGAACACTGTGTTCTATGTGGAGTCCTGATAATATTTTTCCAAATGGCATAGATGTTCCAGCTCCTTTAGTGCAAAGGCCAGCTCCTCTTCATCCCTTTTCGCTCTATCCAAAGTGGCATCTATGATTTCCATCCCTATGTTGATAAGCTCGGATGTCTTAGTATTCTCTGTGTTAATTAATTTTTTCTTTGTGGTGATGAGGATGGAGAAATCCAGAGTAAGCCTCCTCTTCTTGGTGATTCTCTTCATGATGGATTTCCTCTTCTAGTCATAGTAGATGGCTTGTATATCAACAACCTCATCCACGGGTTCGGGGATTTGTTGATCTCCTTAGGTAAGGATATTTTCCAGGCTCCCGACGGTGTATATTTGTTCAAGACTAGGTTCTTGAACTTCTTCCATATCTTCCAAAGGTTCGGCCTCTGGTTGATTCTCATTGGGAGGTAAAGTACCGACTGAAATTGAAGCATTAGGGGCAAGCTCGGTACTTAATTGATAATCGAATGTTGAGATGTTGATTTTCTGCTATGGAACTTCTTCTTCTTATTCTCCTGACCCTAGCTCGTCCTTCGGGCTATCCACTTGGGTCCCTGGTCCATCAAGCAGCTCAGTGTCGAAGACACTTTTGACTTCCTGTTCATTTTGTGGAAGACTTTGAATTTGAGCATCGGGAGTTGGGGAAAATACCTTCTCGGGTTCCTTTTCCTTTGTGATCTGTACTGGAGTTACCAATGAAACCTCTGAACTCTCCTCATCATCATACATTGTTATTAAGTCATGGAGGGGGTTTGGTGCACTTTCTCTCCTTGATTTTCTTGCTATCTTGAGCTAAGCCGAAACGTCCCCTAGTGATCTAGCTTGTGGTGCTGAAAATTCAGGGTTATCTGAGCCGACGATTTCTTCAATTTGTATTAACTCTGGGCCACTTGGACCTACCCGTCTTTCAACTGGGTTATCGGAAGGGACCCTTTCCATTTCTACGAGGTCCAGGTCATCCTAAAGCTAATATATCACTCTCTGTGCTTGTTCTATTAGGAGCAATCCCCTTTTATGTGCCTCTGGTATCATAGGAAATGCCTTGTTCTGCACTCGAGCCACCAAGGAAACCTCTGTTGCCTCTACCGCTCTTATTTCTTCCCTAGCTCTAAGGGCCTCTTGAGTGGACTGTTCTATTATCTTCACCTGTTCATCTAGGCTCATGGCCCTGAACCTGGTCATTTTTGGGTCGGCCATCCTTTGTACCACCTCATCCTAGTCCTCGGCATTTTCGATGAAGACTTTGTCTTCGAATTTGTCATGGGCGTACGACTAGTAGGACGACACTTGTGAAGCATGTTGCAAGACCATGCCCTTTGGATTGTTCTTGCAGAATTGGCCCATCGGGAATCTGAACTCGAGTTGGCTCAACCCTTCTTGTTTGGCTTGAGCGGTATCCTTTACCAAGTAGAAACCTACATGGAAACCATAGGGTATGAAAATATGTTTCTTGTCCTTGACCAAGGTGGCGTTGTAGGCTTGCAAGATGGTTTGATAGCATATTTCTCCTACTACCAGTCGGTATGGGACATGAACTGGTAGGATATGTGGTGCTCCAGTGGCCCTGAACACCCTAATGTAGGAGGCGTGCTCTTCCAAATACCAATGACCTACCTTGGATATCATATTTTTGGTTGTAGCCAATAGCCTTGGGCATTCCTTCTTAAAAAGAATAAAATAAATTCGGGTGATGAATTCATTACAGATGAGAGAGTAGGACTTCGTATACCTATTTTCCCATATCACACTAAAGTAGACGTGGACCGAGAGTTCTGCAACATGCCAGCTCAGATTCAAGCCAACGAAGATATTTCTGGTGCACATGACATCGAGCAAGTATGAAGCCATGTAAAATGTTGGTGCTTCCCCTTCCTTCAACACCTGGGCCTACTGCACATAGATGCTCAGTTGCTTGGAGATTATTTCTCCCCAGTTGAAGCTACACCCATTGATCACAATTGTGTATGCCAAAGGCATCCATGCCTCTAAAAACTTGGAACAATATTTTTCTCCATATAATCGACAGATGAGAGCCATCAAATAGACGTATGGATCCCTTAAGTTAGTTGCCCCATACCATCCAATTCTTTGGTTGGTAAACTTCTTGTCCTCCCTCCACCATGAGCCCATCACTCGACTGGTGTCATGGTGTTCGTAGAACTTCACGACAAAATCTATATTTAGACACTCCTTGGGTTCTCTGAGTTTGTAGTATTTTTGAACTTCTACAAGAAGGAACACTCTGACACACCTACCATTGTCATCATTGATTAAACATTTATGTGTGTCTGTGTGGTCGATGAGCCACTTCAAGACTTCTATGCATGGAAAAATAGGGGTTCTTCTTGCCACCATATGTAGCTACAACCTTCAGATGTTCGGGAACACCTGGTCGACGAGCGCCCTTACATCTGGATCACTGTCTGGGACATATTCTGGGTATTCCTCCCGGCTAATCTTATTAAATATTTCTACCCAATGTGCGAGTGCCATCTTGGACCTGGTGCTTGCCTCTGTATCGTCAAAGGCTGGAGGTAGTATGAAAACATTCTTCGTTGTTGTCTTAATGACAAGTTCCAACCTCGAGGCATATTCCAATTGTTTTGCGACCCCTATAGAAGAGGCTTCGCCCACCTCTAGTTATTTCAGCTTCGGTGCCCTTGACGATCGTCTAGTGGTTGTCTTTCTTGGTGACATTGTTCCTAAAACTTAGAATAAAATTTCAAAGACTGTGTAAAAATAAAAAACCGGATAACAACACATAAATTATAGCCATGTAAAATTTACAGGCTCGGATACATACCTTTATAACCATGTAAAATTTACGAGTCACTCGTCTTGCTCCTTTGGATGCTCCAGAATTCTCTTATGTGTAGAATGATTTCTTTTACAATGACTCAAGAGAATTTAAACTGAAAAGAACTTACCGAGTCGCATCAACCATTCAATTCGGGTTATGAGCGAAATTTTAACAAATCTACTGCCAAATCCCTATAACTTAAATTCATCGTGGGTTGACGGCGGAGGCGCGGATGGTGATGTGGTGTAACGATGATTTTAAATGGTTGTTTTGATTGGTGAACGAGGTAGAAACAAATATGGGATTTGGTATTAATTATCTCCTTAAATGTTCAAAATCCGATCTTATCTAATGTTAAAATGTCCCATCATGTCGCTCTCTCAGTGGGTGCATCGAGGATCGGTGGTGTGCTATGAACGTTTTCATTGATAACCTCCTGCAAAAATTTCTGACGCCAATCGATTTTATTGTACATTGCTGACACAAAAACACTTACTCAGAGGTGTGACTCAAACATAGAGAACCAAGAATGACTCAGGGTAAAACTAGACCGTATGGTTCTCCAACCTGGTAAAGACACGTGGCATTGAAGACTGGTGACTTAATTCGTGTGTATTAATCGAAGTCTATACTTTCCTTAAGTGATTCATTCTAAAACAAACATCCGCTTTTCGATGCCGAAAAAGTATCTAGGTTCGGTGATCGGCGATAAACCTATCAAAGTGCTTTCGGATCAGCTCCCTTGAAAAAGTCCTGATGTCGAAAATGCATCAGGGATCGAAGATCGGGGATAAATTTTAACATGGTCACAATGTTGGTGATGATCCTTCTAGGTTTTCCCCAGTATCGATGAAGCGCGTCGGGGCATCGACCATGGACAATATATTTTCTCTCTTCGTTGACTTCTATCCCCCTCATCTTTTACCGATGTTGAAGGGTAATCGACTATCGACGATATCCTCATGCAAGACTTGAAGCAAACAAAAACTTCCTTTTTCCGATGTCTATGGAGATCGACGCTCGGTGATTGAGCTTTTTTCGAGTGGTTATTTTCCTTCTTTGAATTCCTTTCGATGCCGACCCTGGTTATGTTCGGTGAAGTGTTTGGTTGTTGATTCTTTATTCATGTTTTGAAGGTGTTTTTAGTCATGAAGTTTCATAAGTTCAAGAAAACATGAATAGGTGATGAGAATCATGTAAATAAGTAAAGACAAATCATTTTTTCAAAAATGAAATCGAATCAGAAAGTGCAGAAGATCAAGTGGTACCCAAAAAAGTAAAAATTTGACAAAGGATTTTTTAGGGTGTGTTGAGTGCTCAAGAAATGGTGAATTATTGGGTGAAAGCAAAATCTCTATCCCTACCTTGGCTCAGCTAATGAAAAATCTAGTTAATAACTTAACTGGGTTTTTTTTATCGGAGTCTCTTTTATCCTGCATTTGAAATTTCTTGGTTGGTGCCTTCGGGCCTACCTGTGGGGATTTCAACCTTTATTCCTCCTTCATTTCCTATAACCCTAACTCAGGCCCCCTTTAACAAGATTCAAGTAAATCATTCACTGGAACCAAGCCCTTTAGTTATCATCGTTCACTTGCTATGGTGTTGCTCCACTGCCAATGAATGTCCATAGCCCCAACGGAGTCACCCCGATGTCACAGAACTTGCTCTCCTGCCAGCGAGCATCCATAGCCCTGATGAAGTTATATACATACCCTCTCCTACTATTCACTCATTGGATATAGTTGATTTTATTTTGGCATAATTCCCTGAGTGAGTGGGAGAGGAGGACATCTGTTATTTGCAAAAAATGAGATGGTCAATGTGAAATTTTTGTTAGCTCTGTCTTGAGGCATGTGTAGTCTTTTCTAGCTCACCATATTTCCCTTAAGGTTTTACCAGGCCACCAGGCAGAAACTTCATCACTTTTCCAAGGTTGTTCATCTACATAGGTTAGATAGAGAACCCTCTTTAAAACAACTGCAGGTCTCCTAGGGCTTCTTGTGTTGTATGTGAGTGATGAGTTAGGAACTGAGTTTGTCATATCACATGAATTGAGTTCAACCACTGTCTTGCTAAACACAATCTTCAAAAGTGCATAAGTACTATAGAAAGAAACAAAACAAAAATGCATTCTATAATCGAGCTACCTAAAACAAAACATCGTGAAAATACACACAAAAATATATAAAAAAAAAAATTGTTGTTGTTGTTGTTGTTGTTTTTAATGGAAATATTGTTTTAGGGGTTGGCCATTCACCAGGAGGGCATCAGGTTCCCCCCTTAGATTATACAACCGATACGTGCTTACCCCAATCTTCTCAACCACCCGGAAAGGTCCGAGCCACAGATTCTAAAACTTATAATGTTTTCCTTTCGGCTCATTTGCTCTGTCCCATTTTAGGACTAAGTCTCCCACTTCAAAAAATTTCTCTTTAGCCTTATGCCCTTCAAACCACCTTTTAACTATCTGTTGATGAGCTATGAACTTAGATTTTTATTTCTCCCTTTCTTCTTCCAGCATGAGGATGGTATCAATTCTTTGTTGTATAATTGATGAGGGTTGTCCTCTAGAATCCTGAGCAAGATAGAGAGATAGAAGATATAGCCCGTTTGGGAGGATGGCTTCATGTCCATATACTAGAAAGTACGAGGAATTTCCTATGGCTTCCTTGAGTGTTACTCTATCAGCCCATAAGGCATTATGGAGTGAACTGTGCCAATTCCTCTGGTTGTCTGCAACAATTTTCTTTAATATCCTCACTAGGTTCTTATTAGTTGACTCTGCCACTCCCTTCCCCTGTGGATAATAGTTTGCAGAGTATCTGATTATGATTCCTTTGTCTAGAGAAAACTATATTAATAAGGTGGAAGAAAAGTAAGTTGCTTTATCAAAAACAAGGACGGAAGGCACATCGAACCTTATGATTAGTTGTTGTTCTATGAAATGAATCACCACCTTTTTTGTTTACATGATTCAGAGGGATAGCCTCTGCCCATTTCATGAAATAGTTTGTGGTAGTTAGTATGTATCTATGTTGTTTTTAAGAACTTGGTGTAATTTATCCTATGATATCTAACCCCCATTGCTCGAATGGCCTGGAAATGACCATAGGTTGGAGTGGGACAACTACTCTCTTTTCCCTCCCCGTGCTTATTTGACAAGTTTTACATTTCTTAGCCACTATGTGAGCATTCTTGAACATAGTAGGCCAAAAATAGTCAGCTCTCAGTATTTTATGAGCAGTGGTGTTTCCTGCGAAATGTCTACCTGCAGGACCACAATGGAGCTCCTTCAGAACTTTTTCTACATCTTCACATTCGAGACATCTTAAAAGTACCCCATCATAATTAGCACGGAAGAGCACCAAATTTATCAGGCAATATTGTGTTGATTTTAACTTGAAGGATCTCCTTTCCCTAGGATTTAGGTTTTTTGGGCAAGTTCCATGATGCAGGAGATAATTCAGTTTCTCATACCAAGACTCTTGCCCTTGGGAGACGTATGAAGCTTCACCACACAACAATGTTAATTCATTCTCCCATCTGGGGTCTTCATTTATTTGGTCTGGGGCTTCAGCTACCAATTTACATAACCCTTGTCCTTTAACCAGTTTAGCAGGTTTTACATCTAGATCAAATTCTTGGACTACTTCCATCAAGTTTCCTCTTCTTTCCCCCATCTCTTGTTGAGTGAATAGGGATCGGACTGCAAGGTGAGGCACGATGACTTTGGTATGGTTCTTAAGGATCTAAGATCTGAAGTGTTTCACTAGACTGTGGGGAAAACTCATGGGAGTACTCCACAGTTAAGCGCACTTGAGCCAAAGGCATCTTGGGATGGGTGACCACCTGGGAAGTCCTGGTTACTGGGTGCAAACCCCGGAAGTGATGATTGATGCTATGCAATTCATTTTGTTGGCTTCAATCCCATTTCTTCACCCTTGTGAGCATCACCCGATGCACTAAGTGTTAAGTGGACTATTCAAATCATGAGAATTATTGGTCAGTTGAGACTAATACTCATGAATATGGGTCATAGATTAATGACTTACACTACGCAGTTAATCCCAAAAATAATATATAATATCTTGCACTGTGGAAGCCCCTATATACTTAAACTTCTCATGATAGACATCTTGTCTGCATGTATTAATTTTTCAATTCTGTTGTTTATGTTTTTAATTGGAGGTTGTCAATCTAACTAACAGAGTGGATCCAACAGAGTACTATTGAATATAAAAATCTATATTCAACCTGCAATTCTACCTTATAATATCCACTATTAGATGAGCAACTAGTTATGATAGTTTGCTTCATAGGTTATTAATATTTATGTGTCTTTAAGGTTTTTTCTACATATATTGTGCCTTGTGCTTCATAAGTTTACAAACTTGGATTGATAATTAATGTATTGAATTACTACTATACAATGTTGCTGACAATTTGGCGTCGTTGTTGGGGAAGTGATGAAGGAACTGATCTCAAAGAGAGTGTGCAATTGTTTTCTTTTAGTTTTTGTAGGACCAACATTTTAGACTCGGAAGGTGGAAGCAGTAAGATGGGAGGTGGAAGCCTACGCAATTACTCTGGTGAGTCTTCAACGGCCCTTGTCATGTTGGGATTTTTAGTAGTTTTAATTTTTAGAATGATAAAGATTGTATGAATAATGTTAAGGGAACTAAAGGTAAAAATACTCAAAAGAAACCCAACCCTATCACCCCATCTAGTGTTGTTACAAGTGCCACCCATTCTACTAACCCCCTAGAAGGAAAATCTAGAGGAAGAACTTCAAGAATAAGAGTTGAGGTACCTAAGAAAGTTCTTATACTTGAGTCGGTCAAGAAAGAGACCCCTACAATAGAAGTAATTATTACTCCTACTATTGTACAAAATCCTAATATATATAGTTCCAGACTAATCTGATTCAAGACCCATAAATAGTGGAAGCAACCTCTGAAGCATTTGTAGAGAAAAAGAACAACCTCTTATTTTTTGGCACAAAATGATAGACAAAGAAGTAACATGAAACAACCATGAGGAGACAGACACTTTTGAGTTCCCTATCAGAGATCCTGGTGGAGCAGCACAAATGAAGAACATTCCCCCATCTGCTCTACCAAATGTCCATGGTTTTTCTAGTGAAGACCTCGATGCATTATTATTTGAGTTTGATGTGCTTTGTAGAAGCTATGATTACTCCACTACTTCCCAAAACTTTAAATTGTTTCTTTCCACCCTGAAGGGTGTAGCCCTCCGATAGTTTATGGGTCTCGGTGGGTATAACATTCGAACTTGGGATGAGATGAAGAAATTGTTTTCGTAGAAATATCAAGACTACTGCAAGGGTAGAGAAATAAGAGAAGAAATCTTCAAAATGATATAGAAAGAGGATGAAAGTTTTGACGACTACGGGGAGGGATTTTAGTATAACCTTCAAAGATCGAAACCAAGTTAGTCGAGCAAGGAAACAATGAGAACAATTATGCTAAAATGAATAAAGGATGAATGCTTAGAAGTTCTCAATTTGATGGGATCAAGTGATGTTTCCCAGTTGTCATATGATGAGGTATGTGACTTATGCAGATGGTGTTCAAGAGGAAAATCCAAGACTGGTAGAAGCTTTGACAGGAAAATTTTAAAACTGATATTCTCATATATTTGCGTTCGCAATTGGATGTTTTGCATGTTAAGAAGAAGGAATCGTCAAAAAAATCTTTATCTATATTATGTCCTAAATGACGAGAGAAACACCCTTGGAAGAAATTCCCCTTGGACAACGTTGAAACTTGTGGTATTTGCGAAGAATACCATGCCACCAAAGACTGCTCTTCCTTACTAGGAATTAAGGCAATATATCAAGGAGAGCAAGGAGCCTCAAGTTTGTTGCATGCAATGGCACTACAAAAACCATGGCAACCCAAACCTTCAGGTATGGCTCAAAACTTTTTATCTCAATTCCCTTATTCTCATAATCATATGTTGAACACTTATATGCCATGGAAACCTTGGCCACCTCATCCTAGTACAATCCAGAATTAGTAGCAAGATTGGTGTGGTCAATCCTATCTTAAACCGCCACCATATACTGACCCCCCACATGCTCCCCAAAAAGTCAATAAACCACAACAACTTTCATTACCATCTCCTCAAAACCCTTCATGGCCAACCCAAATTCATGCCCACCCTATCCCAAATCCTAATAATATAATAAGACAGTTCAGGCCATCTAGGGAATTTATATGCAAACATTTCCCACATATTATATCACGCTTTTATCATTACAAGAAATTCACCTAAGTTTTGGGAAGGTTCTTAACCCAAAATCCTCAATGATTGTCCAAGAAAATGAAGAATCTCCCATCCAGTTTGAAATTTTTGTAGGCACCATCACCATCTCAATGTTAGAGTCAGTCTCAAGTTCAAACAACCCCACAAATTGGTTCTTAGAAGGAACAATTATTACAGCCCGATCAACCTCCTTTTATAGAGAGGTTGGCACTGGAAAAACCAATTATACCTTTCAAGTTCAATTTGGTGTCACAACTAAAAAATATTTGTATTAAGATACTCCTACTGCAAGAAATAAAGGACATACTCATTTATACTAAAACAATGAGAGAATTAAGAATTAAAAATCCAGGTGGACGAAAAAAGGACACCCTAACCATCCAAGTTGTAGGGAAATTGTCGAGCCTCGTGTCCACTGAAGTCACTGGAGAAAAATATGTGGACCCTGGGAATCTTGTAATCACAGTTCTTATAAATAAGACTCCCATTGCAAAAAACCTAATTGACTTGGGTGCAACCATAAATGTAATGGCATTAGAAACATTGGTTCAATTGGGACTTCACAATATTCTCCCTACACCCATTGTGTTTGAATTGGTTGATCGATCTAAACTTAAGCCAGAGGATATTTTAGAGGATGTAGTTGTCTCACTAGACTCATGGGAGTAACCAACAAATTTATATGACATACAACCAAAATCCAGTCTGGGTGGGCACTCCTTAATTCTCGGGAGACCATGGCTAGCCGTAGCTAATGCTTTCATCAGTTGTAGATCTGGGAATATGAAAATTACACATGGCACTAAGACCAGATAAATTACCCTATACCCCCCTGCTAGAACACAAAATGAACTTGAATTCATACAATGGCTTAACGAAGACAACAATGATGAATTTGTTCAACCTGTTTTGACTATTGCACAAGCCATGAGATTTAAGGAAAATACTAACAAGAATATGATTAATCATCACATTACTAATTCATATCTCCCACGATATTTTGGGGGCCAACCATTATCTCACATTCAATTCTCCATTGATTGTCTTTTTGAACAAAAATTTCAAGAGAATTGCTGAAGAGGAACGATCCTCTGCCTTTTCATTAGTATTCCCTATACATTCAATTTTTGAACCTGATTATAAGACCATTAAGATTTTTTCTGAAAAAACATTAAACATAAATTTTTCCTTAGACTATACATAGGAAGGAAAATTAATCCAAGTTTTAAGAAACTTTTCAAATACTTTTGCATGGGAATATACCTATATGAATGTCATTCACCCAGACATGTGCATCCATCACATCTATATTTAGAAAGATGGCACTCATGTTAGATGGCCACAAAGAAGAATGAATCCATCCTTGAGGGAAATAGTGAAGGTTGAACTACATAAACTCTTGAATGTTATTTTCATTTATCCCATCTCAAACAGCCAACGGGTGTCACCATTAGTGATCCTTCCTAAAAAACGGGAAATGACAGGTATGCATAGACTATAGAAAGTTAAACAAGGCCACCCTAAAATATCATTTCTGTAATATTATGGCTAATGTTTGTTTTGTGTTTTTTCTCGAGTTATAGATCTTAAGAATGAAAACAACAATTGCATGTAACACTTATACAACAATCTTATAAAATTCTGAACTCTTCACAAGATTCTCATGAAGTACCCATATAAAGCTCAAACATTTAACATTTTATTCCATACTAATGGCTGCCATACATAGTAAAATACTCAAAAAACATACATCAATGATTAAGAACCTAGTTTATATCTGTTGTAGATGATTCTCCAAATAGAATGAGCAATAGATGGCTAGAATATCAATCTTGTAGAGGCAACTCCTTTGATGAATCAGATCTGAGCAATATCTAAACTGATGATTGTTGTAGTGACCAAAAACACAGCCCACGACTTGTATCAACAAGAATAATTGGTATTGTGCAGCAATGATTCAACAAACAAGAAAGAATAAATCCATTCCATAGTTTATTCCCTATCCTTCAAGATCAAACTCGGTCACCAAAGAGGATGCATACACCCAACAAGAAGACAACATTGTCTCATCAATGCTCATGGACCAACAATGAGTTTGTTGAAACTCAATAACACCTACTCGGCCTCATCATTTCAATATGGATCAACAACTAAGCAATGGTTCAGTCAAGGTTTGCATCCCATCTGATCATGAACTCATCTCTTCTATTGAAGTAAAGTGCCTAGCCATTGTAAAGCATTTGATGACGGTGTTGTAGATGAAAGTGCCCCTATTCTTCCACTCCCAAATGACACCAATGACCCAATTAGCAAGCAAATTGTTTCTCTCTTTAGTAGAACAATATCCAACAGATAATACACTCCATAAATGATAAAATCAACCCTCTCCTTGGTCTATATCAGTCCCACACAATTTTTATCAGCCTCAATGAAAGAATGCAACTCCCAATCAAATTGACGTTGTCACCTTTCATAGAACTCGACCTAGTTGTTCAAACTCATCCCACCATGTGAAGAAATAAGCCATTTATGGAAGAAATCTCCCAACACTGAGGGATTTCACCCAACATTCTATTGGGCCATCCCATCTCAACCAAAATGCAGCACCATATATTTATAACTATTCAGAACTAAGGAATTCGACCAACATTCTAAGCGACCAGCTCTAACCTCTCAAATCGACCCTTATGATTATTAAATCACCCTCATATTCCCCATGAACAACAACCAGACTTGAATCGATTCCCTGGATAAAACTCAGCTGGAGGAAAATCAATTTGACTCACAATGAATACTTGGCTAGCAATGTAAACCACCGCTCAAAGAAGAATCTGGAACAATACTATTGCAATCTACCTCTATGAAGCATCGTCAATATACCTGGGTGATCTACTCAGAGAATTAGCTAGGATAGATAGATTTCTCTATCAAAGCCAATGTTTGCCGAGGGTTTTCGCCTCAACACCAGAAAAAAGCCACGAGAGATTTAATTTTCAATCGGAGAGATTTAATGAATGAATGAGGAGAATTCCTCTTTTCTCCCCTCTTATATTTTCCATTTGAGAAATTAATTAATGAACCGCTTTTGTTTATTTCACTTTATTTAATAACATGAATTCTCCCTTTTCCTTTTCTTTTTTTTGAATTTTATTTAATATTCTTTTTTATCATTTTGACTTAAGCCATTAATTAACTCCCTTTCGAATGCCCGACTCAACCTACGG